>SJXQ01010941.1:48833-191174 GCA_006408695.1 Aepyceros melampus | reverse complement strand
GACTGAAAAGACAAAATTCTTTCAAATTAAGACCTCAGTATTAAAAAAAAAGGTGGACCCACTCAAAGCTTCAAAGATTATCAGCACAGCCTCCAACTGTCTCTTTGATTTTGGTTCATCTCTACCTCCAATCCATCCATCAGGAAAATCAATCTTAATAACAGCATATCTGACTATGTCACCTGCTTTATAAAAACCCGACGATATAGGAATGCATATACTAAGTGGAAGAAGCCAATCTGAATACACTGTATGCTGTAGGATTCCAACTACATGACGTTCTGGAAAAGGCCACACTATGGAGACAGGAAAAAGATCAGTGGTTGCCTGGGATTCAGGGAAGGAGGCAGGGAGGGAGGAACGGGTAGAGCACAGAGGATTTTTCAGGCAGTAAATCTACTCTGTTTGAGTAAAAAGGTTGATACATGTTTTGTCAAAACCCACAAAACATACGAGACCAGGAGTGATCTTCAGTGCCAACTGTCACACCGGGTGATAATGGTGTGTCAATGCGGGTCCATCAGTTGAAAACGTACTGCTCAGGTGGCGGATGTTGGGGGTGGGAGATCCTGGCGGCAGAAGCGGGGATAGGGCATATATGGAACTCTGTACTTGCTGCTCAATTTTTCTATAAACCTAAAATGGTTCTAAAAAGTAAAGTCAATTAAGGGGAAGAAAAAAAAAAAAAACCACTAAAAAGTAAAATACCATTAAAATTCACTAATCTCCCGGCTCCCTCCTCTCCTCCAGTCCCTTTATCGTTACTCCAGAGATTCATGTCTTATGTCAGCTCCCTAAACTCACCAGCAACTTCTCATCAGAGACTGTCTGCATATGCTGTTTCCTCTGAGCTGAATGCTCCTCACCTCTACTACAGCTGCTTGGCTCATATCTTTTAAAAGCTGGAATCCCCCTCTTTGAACATTTTGTTGAGCCATGAAAACTGAGTTAACGATTCCCTCCTTTGCTAGTCATGCACTGAATAAATATCACAGCGTTTACCCTTGTTTTGTTACTGATCTTCTCTTCTAAGGCTCTCTGGGTTGCTCCAGGGTAAAGTTTTATTCCTCCCCACCAGATCTGGCCCCAGGCAAACCCTTGAGGTCCTACCACTCCCTCCCTCCAGCCACGCACTGGCCTTCTCATCACCCTAGAACACAGGCACAACTCCTCCAGCTGCCGGCTGGCTTCCCTCTGCTAGAACCCACTCCCCAACTAACTCAGTCCCATCGAAGTGAGCTCAGACTCCACCTCTGGAGGAAGCCTTCCCTGACTTCCCAGCCACTCCAGCTGTGGTGTTGTTGTTCAGCCGCTTAGACTTCTGACTCTTTGAGAGCCCATGGACTGCAACATGCCAGGCTTCCCTGTCCTTCACCGTCTCCCGGGGTTTGCTCAAGCTCATGTCCACTGAGTCAGTGACATTACCCAACCATCTCATCCTCTGTTGCCTGCTTCTCCTCCTATCCTCAACCTTTCCCAGCATCAGGGTCTTTTCCAATGAGCTGGCCTTCACATCAGGTGGTCAAAGTACTGGAGCTTTAGTATCAGTCCTTCCAATGAACATTCAGGGTTGATTTCCTTTAGGATGGACTGTTTTGATCTGTTGTCCAAGGGACTCTCAAGAGTCTTCTCCAGCACAATGCAGAAGCATCAGTTCTTTGGCGCTCAGTCCTCTTTACTGTCCAGCTCTCACATCCATACATGCAAAAGCCTGTTTTGACTTTATGGACCTTTGCTGGCAGAGTGATGTCTTTGCTTTTTAATGCACTGCCTACTTTTGTCATAGTTTTTCTTCCAAGGAGCAAGTGTCTTTTAATTTCATGGCTGCAGTCACCATCTGCAATGATTTTGGAGCCCAAGAAAATAAAATCTGTCACTGTTTCCACTGTTTCCCCTTCTAACTGCCATGGAGTGATGGGACTAGATGCCATGATTATAGTTTCTTGAATGTTTAATTTTAAGCCAGGTTTTTCACTCTCCTCTTTCACCCTCATAAAGAGGCTCTTTAGTTCCTCTTCACTTTCTGCCACTAGACTGGTATACCAATTATACATTCTCAAAACATTCAGTGCCTTCTCTATCAAGTCATTTACTAAAAATGTGTCTAAATACTTACTTATAAAAGTATTTGTTTAATTCTTATCTCCTTCTTCAGGCTTTAAGCTTCTATCCTGTTGCTTTTTTTTCTCTCTCAGTTTTATCTATGGTTCCTGCATATCAGAAGTTCCCAGTACATATGTGAATAAACAAGCTAATTTCTCTATCCTCCAGGGACCCCTCTAGGGTCCAGGTGCGTGCTAATTATTATTTGTAAAGTAACTATTTCTTTTATCTCTCAGGGTCGAAATGAGTTCCTGACACAGAATGAGTGGTCAGCAAATTCAGTATTTGTTGCGTGAATGAATGAATGAGACGCTCAGGAATCCTTGCATAAATGAACTGTTCCATTTCTTTGCAATAGAAGCTATTCAGCACCATTTATCTTTCAGACTGAAGAGGCTACTACAAGTGTGTACACAAAAAAATGTTTGAGTATGATGAAAACAGCTCTTTTCATTTACCAAACATTTTTCAAGCCTGCTCTCTCACCTTACTCTTTCAGTAATGTCAATGTTGGGTGATAGAAACTCACTTCTAGAAATGGGTGAGGAAGTTCACGGAGAGAATCGGACCTGCCACGGATAACACAGTGGGCGAGGAGCCAACCAGGTGCCAGGCTACTGCACAGGGTGAGGACAGAGGCTGAGAAGCTGCCAGGACAGGGAAGCAAATGAGCCCTCTTGATTCCTGGGGGCCAGAGCTGGATGGGGAGACACAGAATAGACCTTGATTACAATCTAAGGGGGATTCTTCTGCTGAAAGAGTGTTGATTGGATTGTGCTGAAATGCCAGAGTCTGTGGGCAATCAAACACCCTCTGGCTACCTCTTAGCAGCTGGAATTGGAAATTTGGAGGTAGAGGCTAGCCTGCTGTTGGGGGACAGGCTGAGGGACACAGAGGCAGCTCAGCTTCAGGCTACAGCTAAACTGGTGGATAACAGATTTACCCATTCAGAGCACTGCTCAAAAAACATTCTCCCCCCAAATCAGAACAGGGGAGCAGTTTGTTCTAGGGGTTTGGGGACAGCGGAGTAAAGGAAAAAAACCCTTGCAACTGCAGAGTATGCGATAGGTTACCAAGTGTTATAATTTCTAGTCTCATTAGATCATCCCCCAAATCCTACTGAAATCAGTGTTAGAATCCCCATTTTAAAGATGTGCACACCTAGGTCAGGAGAGGGAAAATGTCATGCTCAAAGTCATCAAGGCAGCACTGAGGCAAGAACTCCAAGTCTGCCCTAGTCTCTCTCCAAGAACCCTGTAATCATTCCCTGCAAGAGTCTCCACTGTGAAGTCAAAATCTCAAAATACTCAGAGGGGTTAGATTTTCCCAGGAAGATGATCACAAATCTGTTTCTTCCCAGATACCTACTATGTACCAGCAGGCACTCCATATGGGTCTACATGGATGAGACTATCATCTCATATTTGATAGGTTGAAACTGAGTGATGTCTGAGAGGTGAAGCCGCCTACTAAAAGCGGCACGGCTAGCAGTTAACAGACTAAGGTCTTCAGATTTCATTCTGAGAATGAGGAGCAACAGTGATGCAGAAAGCCAGCTCCTTTACCTTTTCTCAAGAAATACGGTAGGACTGGCTCTACAGTGCAATGAAGCAGTAACACCATGTCTGTTCAAGCTGATTTTCCATTTCAGGGGACCTCCATGTGACTGAGGTTGTTTAAAAAAATAAAAACAAAGTTGAGGTATGTCAAGAGTGGTTAGGAAAGGTGGGCATTTAGAGAAAAGATGAGAGAAGGTAAAGACTATCTCTTTATACCATCTCAGGAAAGATGAATGGAATTGAATATGAACTGAATATGAAGTACGTCCTGGTGGGGCTCGATTCTCATCAGGCAATGGGTCCACAGCCCACAGAACTTTTAGGAACCACTAAAAAATGTGTTAACTTTAAACTAGAAGCAAAAATAATGTTTAGTTCAAAGGAGACATTTCAATCTATAGTATTAATATCATCTTTATACAAACATAAGTATAAAATTTGGAAAATAAACGATAATATATATTTTTAATGTTATAGAGGAATAGCCCACAAAGGCCAAAGTGCCTAGTCTCTCAAAAGTCAAAGCTTCCCTGTATGTTGACTGTGTTATTACACAACCTTGGCCATTGAATGTGGAGCTAACCTGCTGCCCAAGGAGTTGTGAAGTGGTGGACACTCTTTAGTGACTAAACAACAACAAACTGAGGTAACAAGGATTAGTGGGATTTGGGAAGAGTTTTCAGCTAGGTCCTGATAGACTCTTGCATGGAATTATCACAGGTAGAGCTGAGGTTCTGAGCATTACCAAGAGAATTGGAATTATGCTCCTGGGTGCATGCAGGCACGTCCCCTTTGGCTATGCCAATCAGAGAAGGATGAATTAAAGTTACCTTTCACTTTATTCTTTTCTCCATTTCAAAAATCACACCTATTATGGGTCTGTAGAACCTAATGGGACCCTGGAGATTGGATCGATACCTAATCTATGATTAAGCAGGTCATTAATGCCTAACCCAAATCCTGACTATTCTAGCTACATGCTGTAATTTTGTTTTTTAAGTCTGAAAATCAACAAATGTTGTTTCCCTGGCATTGCTGCAAGGATTTCCTTCTAATGATGTCCTTCCAGAAGTTTGAGTGTGTAACCTCTTGAATGAACAGAACACCTGACTGTACTAACAAATCCATCATATACTGTGTGATCTGGACAAGCCCCTTCCCCTTCTGGGCCCTGGCTTCCTAGATCTGAAAAAGGAGAGTTACTGGCAAATGTAAACTTGCAAGGCCTTTTAACGCTGAATGTTTAGGATATTACGGATGATCCGATCATAGATCCACTTAGAGTAAAGTCAGTGTTATATGAGGATCTATCGTGTTAGGTGTTTAAGAAGACTTCTATCCATAATAGCTTGCCTAAAAGTCAAGATATGCCTATTAGCTTCTGCACAAGCAGTATCACTTCTAAGAATTTGCAGAGGGACAGTAAGGGTAAGGCAGATTAGGTAATACACACACACACAGAGCAAGTCAGCGGCAGTGCCAGGTCCAAGCCCTGAGGACAGTACAGGGGTGGGGGCAAGGCTATACCCCCTGCTTGAGTTGTCACATTACAAATACCTCCATCCTGGAGTCAGAAACTCTCCTTCTGGGCGTGACAAGCTGAATGAGAAATTCCATTTCCTTTCCCATCATTTGGATGAGAAAGGGGCCAACATTAAAATGGGGGCAATTGTCTTTACGTCACCCTGGGCACCACTTCTAGTCACAAACTTGCAGGCCACCAGCCTCCTGTGGCACTGATATGGAGTGTGGAAATTATCACATAATTTACAACAGACAGTGCCTAAAAGTGACTTTTCAGCATCTGCTCTCTAGTAGTCCCAAGAGCAGGCGAATGAAGAAAGCTCCTGTGGCTGCTGGAGAAACGCAATCTCCTCCAGTTGCCTCCCCTTAAACTCCTCAAACAGATCCCTTTCCCCCGTTTCCCTCATCCATCACCCCTCTCTCTATCCCTGATGTTGAAACTCTATTCACCCTTCAAAACTTCCCTTCATAAGTCCCACTGTGCTCTAAGAACCTGCCTATCCCAACTCACTCCCCACTGCCCCATCTGTGAACTGGGAGGAGTTAAATAAGGCTTGGCTTCACCCCAAACACAGTTGCTCTATGGGTACACCCAGGCTGTTCTCTGATGTCTGCCATAGCTCGTTATTTCCATGCAACACCAGGCACAGATTCAGGGTTAAACGCAGGCTACTGTATCACTGAAATCAATGTGATATAATGTAATCAATGTCATCAATCTCATATTCTGGACCCTGTGGTTACTGTTCCAGCTCTTGCCCTTAGTCCAGCCCCTTCCCGCCACTGGAGCCTCAGATTCACCATCTGTAAAATTGGAGGAAGGTACTTAAACCTTGATGAGCTGTTTTGAGAAGGAAAGCAAAATACGGTTGCAGGCAATGATATGCAATATATATGCCAGGAATAATTATTATTGTGACTCCAGAAGAAACAACCAGTGTGCTAAGGAAAGTAAAGAAATAAAGCTGATATTCCTTTTTCTGTGATTCAAGAAAGGCAAACACTTTCTTTGAGGTATACCTATTATATGCTGAGATAAGGGTTGAGTTATTCAACTATAAATTAAAAGACACCATTACACACATATGCACCCTTCGAGGTTCCAAATTAGAATGCCATCAAAATGCCACACAAAGAATTAGCCTATATGTCTAAACTTTGCTGAATCACATGGTTCTTAAAAGCTTTGGGTCCCTGTCTGAAGAGTGGGGGTCCTTTAGTTAATAGCCAGTGTTAGTATATAGTCAGTATTTGTGAAATTACTGCATGGTTATTTAACAAGAACTTCAGTACTGCAGCACAGATTTGAGCTGGGCTCTCTGATGATAATAACATAAGTTGAGGAAAGAAGACTTAGGCTAGGAACTTAGATCCTAGCCTGTGAGAGGCAGAAAAGGAGTGACCTCAGGGATTATGGATTCCATTCTGACCGGCCGCTCTGTCTTGATATGAGCATATATAAGTGACTTCACTGCTCTGAGCATCAGTTTCCCTGAAGTCAGGAGGGGGGGGATACGAGGCTACATAAACCAAGGACAACTGGATAAAGAACAAAATACAGAAGCAAGAGTTAGAAAGTCAAATAAAGGTGGACAGCAGCTTTTCTCAGCAGGGAACAAGAGAAAGTGGGTGCAAACCCATTGGCTCTGACCAATTGCTAAACATGAAGCAGTAAAAAAATTGATGAATGTTTTTATGACTCATTGACTCTCAGGGCATGTGGGTAGCTGTCCAGCACTCAGAGATCCTTGGATTACACTCTGAGGTTAGGACCATATTCATTTCATCTTTCATGTATCTGTCAAACATTTATAGAGTATGTCTGGCCCTGTGCTAAGCATGCTTACTGGGAAAAAAAAAAAAAAAGTAATCCTGGCTTTTACAGAACTTCCAGTCTAGTAGGTAACAGAATTAAACAATTTAAGAGAACTGAAGCATAACATAGAAATCAGGAGTCCCGGGAATATGGGAATATACAACAGGGGACACCTAACCTAGCTGGTTGTCTGAGTGCTTTCCCCATTTGAGATATTGTCTAAGTTAGAACCGAAGGATGACTCGGAGGTTGTCAGTTAAAGAGCAGAAAATATACCAGAAAAAGGGAAGAGCAAGGCTGTTGGAGACACAGAGGTAAATAAGACATGATTCCTGCCCTCACAGCGCTGCCAGTCCAGTGGACAGAGTATAGTCTGAGCTGTACAGACAATCAGAATCACACGTACTTCCTTTCCACTCTATGATTCTGCATCCATCTACAGTGGGCCAGGTACGGTGCAGTGGACAGTGAGACCAAGCATCCAACCTGATTTCAAGGCTTGGCCCCATTGGCAGCCCTCTGTGTGACCATGAACGGTGCCCTTCCCTCTCCAGCCTTGCTCTCCCCACCTGTGAAAGAGGAGGCTATCCCAGGCCATCGGTATACCTTTCTACACTGAAAAGTCTATGCTCCAGGAGACTTAGCAGTTCTCAGGATTCACTTTTTACTTCTCATGGAATCATAGTTTTGTTTTTTCCTTCTCTTTCTTCCACATTATGGCCCTTTATGTGGAATGGGTGACATTATTTATTTCTCATATCCTCAGGACTTAAATCCCTGAATTATTCTAAATCTTGCCCAGGCCTGACACCACAAATAAATTCTCCATCCCAGGGGCATGGAGATAAATGAGGGCTGCCACTCCTGTGACCTCCATCAGGGATCTGGCCCCATCACTGACCCAGGGAAAATATGGTCCCAAGTCAGGCTGGGGGAAAGGAGGAGACACACACACACACACACACACACACACACAGACAGAAAGGCATTTAAAGGTGGGCATTTGTAAAAAGACAAAAGAAACAGCTTCCCTCTGGATGCATCTCAAAGACTCTCAGCAAACTGAGGGGACTGAATTTTGGATCTTTGCTTCTCATTCTCAAAAGGAAGGAGCCAGCCAAGCCAGGCAGAGCAGGAACTCCCAAACCTGGGGCCACGCAGTGCTGACTTGGAGCTCTGCCCCATTCAAATCTGTGTGATCTCAGGCAGTGATTGCATTTGCTCTGAGACCTGGTTTCCCCAGCTGGGAAGTGAAGCCACTATCATTTCCTCAAGGAATCGCTGTAAGGATAAACAAAGCTGCGTAATGAAGAGTAGCTAAAGCTCAAGCAAGGTGGAGCTCCACGGAAAGCTGGCAGGAACTGTCTGTGCTCCTCACATGGGGACGTCCCCAGCCCTCAAGTAGAGAAGGGACGGCTCAGTCCAGTTTACACACAGGAATACACTCAGTGCTGAGTGTAAATTTTAGCTCCACCCATCTTTAGGACTCTGAACCCTCTGAGCTCATCCTCATCTGTAAAAAGTAGTACCTGCTTAAGGTTGTTTTGAGGATGAAAGAAGATCCTGTGTATCGAGTACGGCACCTGGCCCTTGACGTGTGCATGGTAAATGATGCTAGCAAAAATGCAGGAGCTCACTGGCTTCTGCGTGATCCCTATCGCTGGGTATCCTCCGTGCACTCTGCCCCGTGCCCAAGCCATCTTCTGTGATGCCCTTTGCCCCAGGAGGCTGACTTGTCTCCAGATCATATCTCCCAGGTTCTCTTGCCTTCAGCTTCCAGGTAGGTTCTGCTCAGGAGATCAGCAGGCAGCAGGTAAGAGGGGGCAGGGTATTTACCACCCTGTCTCCCTCCCTGTGCTCCCAAGAGTGACTGGAGTTACTCTCTGGCTACTCCCTATTAGCAGGCCCTCTTCCTAACATCAGTGTTCCTTCCTTCTGACTCCTTTGGGGTGGCAAGAGCTTCCCCTTTGAAATGAGGAGTCTGGCTCCTATTTTTGATGTTTAATTGCAGTTTTTATGCCTCACCTCTCCTTCTGCCCTCTGTGCTCTGTATCTGGACAAGCTGGTAAGAATGCCTGTATGCGCCCTCCTTTAGGCACTGGCTGCAGATTCAAACGCTGCAAGGCTCTGCCCATGCCTGGCCAGCCCTGCCCTTGAACCACAATCAAAATCCAAGCTAGAGGACTTCCCTGCAGGCCCAGTGATTAAGCCTTTTCCTTCCAATGCAGTGGGTGTGGGTTCAATTCCTAGTCAAGGATCTAAGAGCCCACATGTCTCATGTTCAAAAATCCAAAACATAAAACAGAAGCTGTGTTGTAACCAAATTCAATAAAGACATTAAAAATAGTCCCCACCAAAACAAAAATCTTAAAAAAAAAAAAAACTAGCCAGTTTTATATGGTTACCCAAGGGGACAGGTGAGGGACGCATTGGGAGTTGGAGATTGGCATGTTTACACTGTTATATTTAAAACATATAACCAACAAGGACCAACTGCATAGCACAGGGAACTCTAGTACAATGTTCTGCAATAACCTAAATGGGAAGAAAATCTGAAAAAGAATAGATCCATGTATAACTGACTCACTTTGCTGCATACCTGAAACTAACACAATATTAAAAATTGACTGAGCTTAGTTGCTCAGTTGTGAATGACTCTTTGAGATTCCATGGACCACAGCCACCAGGTTCCTCAGTCCATGGGGATTCTGTAGGCAAGAATACTGGAGTGGGTTGCCATGCCCTTCTCCAGGGGATCTTCCCAACCCAGGGATCGAATCTAGGTCTCTCGCATTGCAGGCAGATTCTCTACCATCTGAGCCACCAGGGAAGCCCCAAATTGACTATAGGCAAATATAAAATAAAAATTTTAAGAGAGAAAAAGCTTTTAATAAAAAATAAATTTTAAAAATGTAAGAAAATAATGAACTTTTAACAAAAATGCCAATCCCTTTTACTGGCTCTCAAGCCATTTGGACCTATTGAGGGGCCTTTCTGGCTCACCACAAAGAATTCAATTATGTGAATAATCCAGAGAGAGAGAAAGAGAGTGTATGTGTCTGTGTGTGACACCATCAGTCGCCCATCAAAGCTGGGTGGGAATTCCTCTTGCTTTTGCAGGGAGACCAAGGCATCCTGGATGCTAGTCTACAATGCCTCAGGACCCCTGGAACACCCTCCATGAAACTCTCTAGCTCTTCTGAGTATTTTCAGAAGAGAGCTGTCTTCTTTGTGCCAGGACCCAGACTGATGTAACACTGAAGGTCCAGGAGCTTGTTCATTCATCAAGCATCTGTTCATCACCTACTTGGACAAGTTACACTGGGTCTTAGGGGAACGAGTACTGGAGGATAGCTTTACGGCGTGAAAAAATAAACAACTGCTTTATGCCCATTGTCTTGTTTCATTCTCTCCACAGCCCTGCAATATTGGCATCCTCACGGTTGTTTTATAAGTAAACTGAAGCACAGAAGAAATAAGAAAATTGGTCAAGGTAACATAGTTTTTTCATGGGGAAGGGGAGACAAGAATCTAGCATTGACTCCACTCCAACCCTCTTCTGTTCTTTGCACAGACAAGGCACAGAGGATGGCAAGAACATGGCAGGAGACACATGCAGAGCGTGCTCTGAAAGGTAAGCAAATAGAGGGGGCTTTCTGAATATATCTGAGGGCCTTAGAGAAGGCCCAAGTGCCAGGCCTGCCATAAGAGCAGGATCTGGACTTACGACATGAAGAAGAGTGGGAAGAGCACAGCGCTGCCTGAAGAAGGTAACTTAACACTGCCGGGGACACAGGTGGAGACGTGGGCCGGGGACGCTGCGGACGGCGAGGGCGCTGTGCTACATGAATGAAACTGTGAGCCAAGCCACACAGGGCCACCCGAGAGGGACAGGTCATGCTGGAGAGTTCTGACGAAACGTGGCCCACTGGAGAGGGCAATGGCAAACCACTTCCGTATTCTTGCCTTGAGAACCCCATCAACAGTATATGAAAAGGCAAAAAGATAGGACACTGAAAGAGGAACTCCCCGGGTCGATAGGTGCCCAGTATGCTACTGGAGAAGAGTAGAGAAATACCACCAGAAATAATGAAGAGACGGAGCCAAAGCAAAAACAACACCCAGTTGTGGATGTGACTGGTGATGGAAGTAAACTCCAATGCTGTAAAGAACAATACCGCATAGGAATCTGGAATGTTAGGTCTATGCCTCAAGGTAAATTGGAAGAGGTCAAACAGGAGATGGAAAGAGCTACCATGGACATTTCAGGAATCAGTGAACCAAAATGGACTGGAATGGGTGAATTTAACTCAGATGACCATTTTTCCAGTGGTCATGTATGGATGTGAGAGTTGGACTGTGAAGAAAGCTGAGTACCGAAGAATTGATGCTTTTGAATTGTGGTGTTGGAAAAGACTCTTGAGTCCCTTGGACTGTAAGGAGATCCAACTAGTCCATTCTGAAGATCAGCCCTGGGATTTCTTTGGAAGGAATAATGCTAAAGCTGAAACTCCAGTACTGTGGCCACCTCGTGCGAAGAGTTGATTCATTGGAAAAGACTCTGATGCTGGGAGAGATTGAGGGCAGGAGGAGAAGGGGACAATAGAAGATGAGATAGCTCGATGGTATCACTGACTCTATGGACGTGAGTCTGAGTGAACTCCAGGAGTTGGTGATGGACAGGGAGGCCTGGCGTGCTGTGATTCATGGGGTCACAAAGAATCGACATGACTGAGCAACTGAACTGAACTCACCATTATATCAACTACTGTGGGCAAGAATCCCTTAGAAGAAATGGAGTAGCCATCATAGTCAACAAGAGTCCAAAATGCAGTACTAACGTGCAATCTCAAAAATGACAGAATAATCTCTATTTATCTCCAAGGCAAACCATTCAATATCACAGTAATCCAAGTCTATGCCCCAACCAGTAATGCTGAAGAAGGTGAAGTTGAATGGTTTGATGAAGATCTACAAGACCTTCTAGAACTAACACAAAAAATAGATGTCCTTTTCATTATAGGGGACTGGAATGAAAAAGTAGGAAGTTAGGAGATATTTGGAGTAATTTTGGCCTTGGAGTACAAAATGAAGCAGGGAAAAGGCTAACAGAGTTTGCCAAGAAAACACATTGGTCATGGCAAACACCCTCTTCCAACAACACAAGAGAAGACTACACAGGGACATCACCAGATGGTCGACACTGAAATTAGATTGACTTTATTCTTTGCAGCCAAAGATGGAGAAGCTCTATTCAGTCAGCAAAAACAAAACTGGGAGCTGACTGTGGCTCAGATCTTGAACTGCATATTGCAAAATTCAGATTGAAATTGAAGAAAGTAGGAAAAACCACTAGACCATTCAGGTATGACCTAAATCAAATTCCTTATGATTACACAGTGGAAGTGAGAAATAGATTTAAGGGACTAGATCTGATAGACAGAGTGCCTGATGAACTATGGACGGAGGTTTGTGACATTGTACAGGAGGCAGGGATCAAGACCATCCCCAAGAAAAAGAAATGCAAATAGGCTAAATGATTGTCAGAGGAGGCCTAAAGAATAGCTGAAGAAAGAAGAGAAATGAAAGGCAAAGGAGAAAAGGAAAGTTATACCCATCTGATGCAGCTTTCCAAAGAATAGCACAGAGAGAGAAGAAAGCCTTCCTCAGTGAGCAATGCAAAGAAATAGAGGAAAACAACAGAATGGGAAAAACTAGACATCTCTTCAAGAAAATCAGAGATACCAGGGAACATTTCATGCAAAGATGGGCTCGATAAAGGACAGAAATGGCATGGACCTAACAGAAGCAGAAGATATTAAGAGGTGGTAAGCATACAAAGAAGAACTATACAAACAAGATTTTCATGACCCAGACAACCACGATGGTGTGATCACTTACCTAGAGCCAGACACCCTGGAATGTGAAGTCAAGCAGGCCTTACGAAGCATCAGTATGAACACAGCTAGTGGAGGTGATAGAATTCCAGTTGAGCTATCTCAAATCCTAAAAGCTGATGCTGTGAAAATGCTGCACTCAATATGCCAGCAAATTTGGAAAACTCAGCAGTGGCCACAGGACTGGAAAAGGTCAGTTTTCATTCCAATCCCAAAGAAAGGCAATGCCAAAGAATGTTCAAATGACTGCACAACTGCTCTCATCTCACAGGCTAGCAAAGTAATGCTCAAAATTCTCCAAGCCAGACTTCAACAGTATGTGAATCATGAATTTCCAGATGCTCAAGCTGGATTTAGAAAAGGTAGTGGAACCAGAGATCAAATTACCAACATTTGTTGCATCATCAAAACAGGAAGAAAGTTCCAGAAAAACACCTACTTCTGTTTTATTGATCACACCAAAGGCTTTGATCGCATGGATCACAAAAAACTGTATAAAATTCTTTTTTTTTTTTGATTAAACAAGCAAATTAAATTGAAAAATCTGCTTACTTAGCTACTCTTCCTTGAAGTACATGATTTCAAAACAAGATTTATGTAATAGGTCAACAATGGTAACACCAAAAGAGATGAAAATACCACACCATCTTACCTGCCTCCTGAGAAATCTGTATGCAGGTCAGGAAGCAACAGTTAGAATAGGACATGGAAAAACAGACTGGTTCCAATAAGGAAAGTAGTACATCAAGGCTGTATATTGTCACCGTGCTTATTTAACTTATATGCAGAGTATATCATGCAAAAAGCCGGGCTAGATGAAGCACAAGCTGGAATCAAGATTGCTGGGAGAAACAGCAAAAACCTCAGATACAGGATGACACCACCTTGATGGCAGAAAGCAAAGAAGAACTAGAGCTTCTTGATGAAAGTGAAAGAGGATAGTGAAAAAGTTGGCTTAAAACTCAACATTCAGAAAACTAAGATCATAGCATCCAGTCCCATCACTTCAAGGCAAATAGATGGGGAAACAATGGAAAGAGTGAGGAACTTGTTTTTGGGAGCTCCAAAATCACTGCAGATGGTGAACCGCAGCCATGAAATTAAAAGACAATTTCTCCTTGGAAGAAAAGCTATGATCAACCTAGACAGCATATTAAAAAGCAGAGACATTACTATGCCAAGAAAGATCCGTCTAGTCAAGGCTATGGTTTTTCCAGTAGTCATGTATGGATGTGAGAGTTGGACTATAAAGAAAGCTGAGTGTTGAAGAATTGATGCTTTTGAACTGTGGTGTTGCAGAAGACTCTTGAGAGTCCCTTGGACTGCAAGGAGATCCAACCAGTCCATCCTAAAGGAAATCAGTCCTGAATATTCATTAGAAGGACTGATGCTGAAGCTGAAATTCCAATACTTTGGCCACCTGATGAGAAGAGCTGACTCACTGGAAAAGACCTTGATGCTGGGAAAGATTGACAGTGAGAGAAGAAGGGGACGACAGAGGAGGAGATGGTTGGGTGGCATCACCGACTCAAGGGACATGAGTCTGGGTGAACTCCGGGAGTTGGTGATGGACAGGGAGGCCTGGCATGCTGCGATTTATGGGGTCACAAAGAGTCGGACACGACTGAGCGACTGAACTGAACTGATGCTAAATGAAATGTCACACAGAGAACAACGAATACTGCACAATATTCCTAAAAACTACAGCAAACGAGAGGATTTCAACAAAGAAGTAAACTTTTATATTTATAAAGAAAAACTAGTGAGGAGAGGGCAATGGGGAGGGGCAATGCATGGGTGGGGGGGAAAGCATTATCCGTTCAGTCGCTCAGTCGTGTCTGACTCTTTGCGACCCCATGAATCGCAGCACGCCAGGCCTCCCTGTCCATCACCAACTCCCGGAGTTCACTCAGACTCACGTCCATTTACCATAGCCTTGACTAGATGGACCTTAGTCGGCAAAGTAATGTCTCTGCTTTTGAATATACTATCTAGGTTGGTCATAACTTTTCTTCCAAGGAGTAAGCGTCTTTTAATTTCATGGCTGCAGTCACCATCTGCAGTGATTTTGGAGCCCCCAAAAATAAAGTCTGACACTGTTTCTACTGTTTCTCCATCTATTTCCCATGAAGTGATGGGACCAGATACCACGATCTTCGTTTTCTGAATGTTGAGCTTTAAGCCAACTTTTTCACTCTCCTCTTTCACTTTCATCAAGAGGATTTTTAGCTCCTCTTCACTTTCTGCCATAAGGGTGGTGTCATCTGCATATCTGAGGTGATTGATATTTCTCCCGGCAATCTTGATTCCAGCTTGTGTTTCTTCCAATCCAGCGTTTCTCATGATGTACTCTGCATAGAAGTTGAATAAGCAGGGTGACAATATACAGCCTTGACGTACTCCTTTTCCTATTTGGAACCAGTCTGTTGTTCCATGTCCAGTTCTAACTGTTACTTCCTGACCTGCATACAGATTTCTCAAGAGGCAGGTTATAGGATTAAACAAAATCGTGTGTGAAGCTTCTGAAAATTGTAAAGCATTATAGGATTTAAAGAGTCTTCCATTCAATAATATACATGTATAATTTTAAAATAAATTTATATAAATAGATACACACACACACACACACACACACATAAAACAACAGCAACTAAAAGTTCATCCCCAAAGGCTCATTTTGCAGGCCATAGGGCACAATTTGCAGACTCCTGTCTGGTATTACAGATGGGAGGTTAAATCAAGAAACAGGTTAGGTGGGTCTTTCTTTCTGTGAGCAGAGAGAAACACGAGCCTTTCGCACTTGTCTGAATTCTGACAAGTTTAATCAAGTACTAAATAAAAGGCAGGATGATTTACTTAGTTTTTCCAAATGCCGCTGATGAGGTACCTCCTGCAAGACTACAGACAAAGATCAACAGCTGGGGGATGGGCTATGAAATGTGGTTGCAGAAGAGGAGACAGTGAAGCCCCAGGGAGTGAAGGTGTGGGAGCTCCGAAGAAGCAAAAAAAAGTGCTAATTGAGGAAGCGCAAGAAAACCACCCTAGACTAATAGATGTGGCTGGCCTCAAACTCGGGCTACAAGGTGTTTCAGGAACTCTGAGCCGCAACACTGCAGCATCAAGGACTCTGTAAAGAGGCTCAAAAAATAAGAAACCCAGCATTGCTGGACTCTCCCCACCGGTCACGACACTGCTCCTGGACCAGTTAACAATACTTACAGCATATTTCAAAGTAACAACTCCCAAACCTCAGGGACTTAAAGGATCAAAGCGGATGTTCCACTAAGGTAGATGTCCATCCCAGGCTGGCAGAGGGCCTTGACTCACTAGTCTTTCAATGACCCAGGCAGAGAGGGCAGCCACCATGTCAAATGCTGACCGTGTCCACGTGAGGAGGAAAGAGAGAATTTTGGAGGGTCTTTCCCTGACAGGTAAACTCTCTGACCCAGGACGGCATATATCACTTCAACTCACAATTTAGCTATTGGAGCAGCAAAGAGCAGTAAACGAGCACGTGCAGGCCAAGCATGAACCCGAAAGGAGAGGCATCAGAAAGGCTTGACAAAACAGCACTCACAGCTTGGCCAACAGAACCTCCAAGGAAGCCTGCCATGTTCTGATGATGTGGGAGGCTGGGAAGTCTCCGAGCTTTCTAGCAAAGAGAGGAGGCAGCTGGGATTCACGGCAGAAGGCACCAGCCAGGGAGGTGAAGGTACCCCCTGCCTGCGGTGTGTATGCAATGTTCTCTGAGCTCCTTCTCAGCGCTTTCCCAGCAGTCACCTCAGCAGGATGTGGCAAGTCAACACAGCACTCTGCTTGCCCTGTGTTCCTGACACGTTACATAATTAGCCCGTGTTCTGCAGTTATCCCAGGCCTCTGCTCATTTCCCCTTGTAAACTCTTTGAGGGTAGAGGCCTTAACTCATCTGGCAAAACCTAGCCTACTTCTTTACACCCTGGAGGCGCTCACGGTATGTTTATTTAATAAATGAACCAATTAAAATTTCTAAAAATGATGACTTCCAAGTCTCAGCAAAACTGTGAGCATATCCCAAAGAAGGTATACAACAATAGTGATGATATCAGTGATCTGCAAATGATATAAACGTAAGAAGATAACATTTATAGAACTCTTTCTAATGTACAAATCCTTTCAACCTTTCCACCTTGAGTGGAAAGCAGAGCAAACATTGTCATCAGTATCTTAAAAATAAGGAAATTGAGGTTCCCAAGAGGTTAACAGAACTTTCCCCGAGGTCATCTAGCTAGTTAAACTGGAGCTGGGCATTTTTGGCCCATGATCTTTCCACAGGAATTGTTCTCCTCTCCCTAACTCCTCCCATAACAAAGGAATAAGCCCTTATTGTAAGAGGTAGATCCAGTTTCCCCCCTGCATCTTGCAGGTTAGACAGCTGAGCCATCCTCTTGACCTTGCCCTTGATCTTGGGGTCTGAACTCCCCATCCCCCACCACAGCCACCCACATCGCCTTCCTGCTCCAGGAACCCCAGCTCTCAGGGAACACCTGCTCTGAACTACAAATAGCATCAACTACACCGTCTTCAGTGAGTTCTGCAATTAGCAGGGACATCATCAGAGTGGAATGAAAGCTCAGACTTACAGAGTTTTCACTACTTTTCCATTTGTGTGTTTTAGAGCAACAATGATAAACACAAACCAACTACAATAAGAAGAAGTCATATTACTGTACGGGTTTCTTGGGATAATTTGCTGTAATAGTGCTTTCAACGAAGCAGGGCTAGTCACCCATCTCACAGTGAAGAGCATGAGGTCTGTAGAGAGTAAGTGATGGGAAAGGCAGTCGAGTGACTATGAGCCAGCACTCTGGGAGTCAACTTGATCTGGTTCAGAATTGGTTCTGCCACTTAACAATCCCTGGGACCTTCTGCTCCTCACTGACACCTCTAGGCCTCTAATCCTTTCTCTGCAAAGGAGGAACACTTTGCTGATCCTCTTAGGGTCGTTGTAAAGATAAACAAGAGGATGCATATGAAGCTCTTGCAGCAGTCCTGCTCAGGATAAACCCTGAGAGCATAAATTATTCCCTGGTGTCTGCCTTCCTTCTAGATGGGAGGCTCCTAAAGGCTGAAGTCCTTTCTGCTCATTCACAGCTGATTCTCCAGAATGTAACACAGTGCCTGGGTATGGTCACTGCTTATCAACTCTTGCAATTATTATGGGACTTGAGTTTGCATAGATATTTATCTGCAATCACTGAGGCTCTTGCTTCTCAGATATATAGAGCTTGGCTAACTCTCACCTGATGTTATTTTTAGGTTCAGTTAGAATCATGGAAACCTTGAGGAAGAAAGGACCTTAAGCCAGCCTCATCCACCTGCAAAAGTCATCTCTGCAAGGCCCTGTTTTCCTTTCTTACAATGAGTTCTGTATCATAACCCTTGACACAGCACGCAGTACGTGAGTTCCAGTCGTAATTCTTTAGTTTCTTACTTGCTAAAGAGATAGCAACCTAACCACAAGAAAAATCAAGGTGGTTCAAAAGTGTCTTTCCTGTAGATAACAATCTGGACATGGACATGACTTAAGCAGCAAGTTAGGGACCAGGGATTCACAAACGCAGTGTAGTATTTATGGAATGACTCTTGACTTTGGAAGAGAATAATCATTGACAAGAATAAATGTGAGAGATTTAGAACTCTTATCAAAAAGGGGCATGGGGAAATAGACCATGAGTACATGAACACACACGCAGAAAGACACACACATTCACAATTATGAATATCACACCCAACACAAACTAAAGAAGGCACCCACTGAAAGAGAAAACGAGAGTCACAGGAGGTTTTGGTTTTGTTTTTTTTAAGCTGCTATAGAAAACCACAAGCTGGAATCAAGACTGCTGGGAGAAAATCAATAACCTCAGGTGGGCCGATGACACCACCCTTATGGCAGAAAGTGAAGAACTAAAGAGCCTCTTGATGAAAGTAAAAGAGAAGAGTGAAAAAGTTGGCTTCAAACTCAACATTCAGAAAACTAAGATCTTGGCATCTGGTTCCATCACTTCATGGCAAAGAGATGGGGAAACAATGGAAATGGTGAGAGACTTTATTTTTTGGGGTCTCCAAAATCACTGCAGAGAGTGACTGCAGCCATGAAATTAAAAGACAATTGCTCCTAGGAAGAAAAGCTATGACCAACCTAGACAACATATTAAAAAGCAGAGACATTACTTTGCCAACAGATGTCTGTGGTCTAGTCAAAGGTGTGGTTTTTCCACTAGTCAGGTATGGATGTGAGAGTTGGACTATAAAGAAAACTGAGTGCCAAAGAATTGATGCTTTTTAACTGTGGTGTTGGAGAAGACTCTTGAGAGTCCCTTGGACTGCAAGGAGATCAAACCAGTCCATTCTAAAGGAGATCAGTCCTGAATATTCATTGCAAGAACTGAGGCTGAAGCTCCAATACTCTGGCCACCTGATGTGAAGAACTGACTCACTGGAAAAGACCTGGGTGCTGGGAAAGATTGAAGGCAGGAGGAGAAGGGGATGACAGAGGATGAGATGGTTGGATGGGATCACCACCATGATGGACAGGAGTTTGAGTAAGCTCCGGGAGTTGGTGATGGACAGGGAAGCCTGACAAGTTGCAGTCCACGGGGTCACAAAGAGTCGGACACAACTGAGTGACTGAACTGAGAGATAACCAATATACTAAATAATGAAATAATGACCTTTTTTAATCTGGTGGGGAGAACTGCCAGAGGAGATTCTCACACATGGTTTCCATTATGGAGCTTGGACCTCATTCTGTAGTTTTTAGACTAGACTAATCCCATGTGCTTTGCAAGGGAAAGCATATGATTGTATCTTCCTTCTCAGTTCTCCCAATGTGTAACAGATAACGTTTTCAGACAATCACTGGGTTAAGGGCAAGCTGGGTGGGAGACAGTACCCTAACCCTGCATTTTTAAAAACTTTTTATTTTATATTGTAAAGCAGCCGATCTTAACCCTATATCAAAAGAGAAAGTAAACAGCTCTCTTTTGTCTACACTAATCCACAGAACTGCACGGCTCCCCAGGGACAAGAATGATTGTCATGTGCTGTTTAAGAGCTCTGATTTGAAAAACTTGCACATAAAAATAACACACATTTTTAACATGTTAGTTTATAAGTATAAAATCCCATTATCACAAAGCCACAGTCAGCCAAGTCTCCAAGGATTACTGTACATTTAGCACAGGAGGAAGCCTAATCATTTGTAGGCTTAAGAAATGCCCCGGACCTTGATTGCAGGTGTCGACCCAGAATAGTCCTGGCTGAACTTAGGTCAAGTAAAATTGGGCAAATCTATATAAATCATCGTTTACTTAGGAGAAACTAAAGTGCTGTTAATGAAGACAGAAAATCTTACAATAAATGCTGGGTAATACTTGCCAACAAAAGCACAGGCCAGCTTGGATTAATGAATTCTCTAAGTGTTCTTCCCTGCCATGGCTCTTTGTTAAAACTGGAAGAGTGCTATTCAAACGTAAAGTTCTTCTTCTTGTTGTTAATATTATTTTCTTTTTCCAGGCACCAGTGATCCTGATTGCTCTTGGACTCTCTTGGGAAATGAGTCTGTATGTAACGTGATTATAATGATTCATTATATTTGTGTAGGGTTTTGCAGCTTGGAAAGCAGTTTCCCATCCATTATTAATATTATCATTATTAATAATAATAGCTACCATTTATTGTGAGCTTTTTAGGGGCCAGGCACTGTTTAGTGAACAGTAAACACAGTATCTCTAATCCTTACAATAACCCTGAATGGAGGTTGTCACATTGGTTCTATCGGGGAGGAAACCAGGGCCCCTAAAAGTTAAATAACCAGCCTAAGATGACATTGCTCATAAGTGGTGAGGGTGAGTGTGTTAGTCACTCAGGCATGTCCAACTCATTGCAAACTCATGACTGGGGTAGAGACGAGAATGGAACTCTTGCCTGCCTGACCCCTGATCCAGGCCATTTTCACTCTAAAGATGGCATTTCGTGTGACCTGTATGTTGCTCAGTTGTGTCCAACTTCTGTGACCCCATGGACTGCAACCCACCAGGCTCCTCTGTCCATGGGATTCCCCAGGCAACAGTACTGGGGCGGGTTGCCATTTCCTCCTTCAGGGGAACTTCCTGACCCAGGACTCGAACCCTCGTCTCCTGCATTGGCAGGCGAATTGTTTACCACCAAGCCACCTGGGAAGCCTGACCAAGGTTACCTGTTAACTATTCTCTCTCATCCTTTTAGACTACACGCTCTCGGCGGGCAGGACATGTATCCTATTTGGAGTCCTAACACATTACCAAGCACACAACTTGGAATACTGTCGACACGCGACGACTAGCTGCTGAAAGAATGAAAGAATAAAAGAGCAAGTGAGGGAATCCTTCCACCTCTTCAGAGGCAAGGAGATGACCCAACAGGCTCGCTGTTAATAAACAGGGATGCTGAAACTCTAAGAGGTGAAGCGACAGCCCCCAAGGGCACTGAGCTGTGAGGCGCTCGGAGCCAGGGTCCCCTCCTCAACCCTGTGACTCTCGGTGTTCCGGCCCATCCACAGGCCCAGGCTGCCCTCTTACTGCAGAGAAGCAGGTGCCTTTGCTGTGGCGCGGTGGAAAGGAGCTGCAGGCCAGACCTGGGCTCAGGTGAGTTGCCCGCCCTCCCACCAGGCCCCCACCCTGCTCTCAGCCCAGACCGGAAGCCCACGAGCGATCGTGGGCGTAAACACGGAGGCTCCCGCTTGGGGTGGATGAGGATATGGAGGGCAGTAGATGGAGAGCTGACAGTTCAGGCAGCCAAATTCAATTTGAGGGAATGTGGTTCAGTGCTTTCCATTAGCAACACTCTTAAGAAAAACAGAGTTCCCAGGACTCAAGAAAAAGGGAAGGTGGGGGAACCTTTTCATCCTGTGCAGTCAATGGAAAGCAAATCAATCATCTCTGCTCTCTCCCTGGGCCCAGCAATGCCTCAGTGAACACCAAAGGCCCAGGGTCCCTGAGCCGCAGGCCACCCCTTAGGGTGGCGGAGAGAGAGACAAGGACCAGGACAAGAAACAGAGCCACAGATTAAAATAAGTAAATTAATTTTAAAAAAAGAAGTGTAAACACAAAGAGGCCTCAAAGTTCGTAAGGTTGGAAAAAAAAAAAAAAGCCTGCTGAGAACACCATTAAAAAAAGAAGAAAAAAAAAGACCCACAAATTAAAATAAATAAATTAATTTTTTAAAAAGAAGTGTAAACACAAAGAGGTCTCAAAACTAGTAAGGCTAAAAATAAATAAATAAATAAAAGCCTGCTGAGAACACCATAAAAAAAAAAAAAAGAAAAAGTAACAGAGCCACAAAAGGCCCAGGCTGTGTTCCATCATCCGAAGAAACCTCTAAAGTTCAGCAAACATTTCAGCTACATTTGGTCATTTGATTCTCACAAAAACCTTATGAAGTAGGTGCTACTGGAATTCCTATTTTATAAATAAGAAACGGAATGAGAATGATGAAGCGACAAGCTCAATATCAACCAACTGAGAAAGTGGCTGGAATTTGAACCCAGGTCCCTTGAACCCCATAGACCAAAACTTAAATTCTACATTAGCAAATGGCCCTCACACCCCAAGAGAACACCAAAACTAAATCCAGCCGAACATACTCCTCACACCCAACTGGGAGTCTTCTATCCCAATACAAGGGCATCCTGATGCAGAAACGAAAAGAGCCCATCGTTGCTGTTTGATCGCTAAGTCACGTCCAACTCTTTGCAACCCATGGACTGCAGCGTACCAGGCTTCCCTGTTATGTCTTGGAGTTTGCTCAAGTTCATGTCCATTGAGTTGGTGATGCCTACGTACTATATATATATGCCAACATGGCAACATCACTCCCTGCCTCACCTCCCCCACCCAAGCAAACCTTGAACAAAAATAGCAATGCTTTAAATCCCCATAGAAGTGTCCTGTCACCTGCTGCAGGAAGGTAGGGAACCATGTTTCCATGGAGGACTGAGTGAAAGGCCGTGAAGCACAGTGGCTAAAAATGTGAACTCAGGAGCCAGATGATACGAACTTGAATCCCAGCTCACCCTTGATAGCTGTACGACTTTGAGCAAGACCTGTAAATTCCTCATGCCCCAATTTCTTGATCTGGAAAACCAGCAAAGCAGTGTACCTCACCCAACAGGGTTGTTGTAAGGATTAATGAGATAATACCTGAAGCACTTAGACAGTGTCTGGAAGATGGAAAGCATTTCATAAAATTTTGTTATTATCATCACTAGGTGTCAAAGCCCTGATGGATCATAGGATGCAAAGTCAGGGAGGCCCTTGCAGACACAACTAGTCTAATTTTCTGATTCTGCAGAGGAGAAAACTGAGGTTGGGAAACAGGAAGCCTCTCCTCCCATCCCCATATCAGAACACTCAGGGAACCAGCAACAGCTTCCTGTGCCCAAATGGGGGACTTCTATTGCAAATGCATGCCTTTCTCAAAGTCTCACATTCTCACCAGACTGTTCTCCGGCAAAGAGCCTCCCTTCTCTTGTTTGTGAGAGGTGGTGGGCTGGCCTTGGCTGAGCAGGCTTTTCAGAGAATCCTTAATGGTACGTGGCAAAGCAGCTACTGATATTTTCAATGTCTTGTTGAACATCCTTGATCCAAAGGATACATGAGGCCAGGCTGCAGTCCCCAGGGCCCACGTGGGCACATTCACTTCCAGTCAAAGCAATGACTCAAAGGCTGAGTAGGTCTTTGGTGGATTAGCCTTGTGCCTGGCTTTCCTCTTTCAGATGCCCCTTGGTCATCTCATGGCTCCTTGATTCTGTCCCCCAAAGGGTGAGGAAGGAGGGGAGAGCTTCTAACCACTGATCAAACACTGGTACTAGTTAGCAGCCCTTACCAAGGCTTCTGGGGCAACGGCTGCATCTGCAAACAACAACCCCGTTCATATGGACCTTCCAGAGCTGAGGGACATTTCCATAAACACAAGCTAGTATCTGAAACTGGAGGGTGCAAATCGTTAGTGCCGCCACTTACTAGTTATGGAATGTAGGCAACTCTCTTTATCTCACTAACCCTCAGTTTCTCCATCTGTAAACTGGGAAGAATAATAGTACCTACTTCCAAACATTGCAAGAAATACATGCACTGATGTATGCAAAACACACAGCATGAGGCCTGACACATAGTAAGTGCTGAATATTATTACAAAAAATATTTGTAATGCTGCTGCTAAGTCGCTTCAGTTGTGTCCGACTCTGTGCGACCCCAGAGATGGCAGACTACTCTCATCTGTCCCTGGGATTCTCCAGGCAAGAACACTGGAGTGGGTTGCCATTTCCTTCTCCAATGCATGAGAGTGAAAAGTGAAAGTGAAGTTGCTCAGTCATGTCTGACTTCGTAATCTCATGGACTGCAGCCCACCAGGCTCCTCCATCCATGGGATTTTCCAAGCAAGAGTACTGGAGCACGGTGCCACTGCCTTCTCCGAATATTTGTATTATGTTCTTGCTAACGTATGATCACCGAGGAATGCTTGCTTATCTCTCCTTGCTATTCTTTGGAACTCTGCATTCAGATGCTTATATCTTTCTGTTTCTCCTTTGCTTTTGGCTTCTCTTCTTTTCACAGCTATTTGTAAGGCCTCCCCAGACAGCCATTTTGCTTTTTTGCATTTCTTTTCCATGGGGATGGTCTTGATCCCTGTCTCCTGTACAGTGTCATTAATGTCATTCCATAGTTCATCAGGCACTCTTATCTATCAGATCTAGTCCTTTAAATCTATTTTTCACTTTCACTGTATAATCATAAGGGATTTGATTTAGGTCATACCTGAATGGTCTAGTGGTTTTCCCTACTTTCTTCAATTTCAGTCTGAATTGGGCAATAAGGAGTTCATGATCTGAGCCACAGTCAGCTCCCGGTCTTGTTTTTGCTGACTGTATAGAGCTTTCCCATCTTTGGCTGCAAAGAACATAATCAATCTGATTTCAGTGTTGACCATCTGGTGATGTCCATGATTCGCTTCTCTTCTTTTCACAGCTATTTGTAAGGCCTCCCCAGACAGCCATTTTGCTTTTTTGCATTTCTTTTCCATGGGGATGGTCTTGATCCCTGTCTCCTGTACAGTGTCATTAATGTCATTCCATAGTTCATCAGGCACTCTTATCTATCAGATCTAGTCCTTTAAATCTATTTTTCACTTTCACTGTATAATCATAAGGGATTTGATTTAGGTCATACCTGAATGGTCTAGTGGTTTTCCCTACTTTCTTCAATTTCAGTCTGAATTGGGCAATAAGGAGTTCATGATCTGAGCCACAGTCAGCTCCCGGTCTTGTTTTTGCTGACTGTATAGAGCTTTCCCATCTTTGGCTGCAAAGAACATAATCAATTGATTTCAGTGTTGACCATCTGGTGATGTCCATGTGTAGAGTCTTCTCTTGTGTTGTTGGAAGAGGGTGTTTGCTATGACTAGTGTGTTCTCTTGGCAAAACTCTATTAGCCTTTGCCCTGCTTCATTCCGCATTCCAAGGCCAAATTTGCCTGTTACCCCAGGGGTTTCTTGACTTACTACTTTTCATTTCAGTCCCCTATAATGAAAAGGACATCTGTTTCGGGTGTTAGTTCTAAAAGGTCTTGTAGGTCTTCATAGAACCGTTCACCTTCAGCTTCTTCAGCATTACTGGTTGGGGCATAGATTTGGATTACTGTGATATTGAATGGTTTGCCTTGGAGATAAACAGAGATCATTCTGTCATTTTTGAGATTGCACACAAGTACTGCATTTCAGACTCTTTTGTTGACCATGATGGCTACTCCATTTCTTCTAAAGGATTCCTGCCCGCAGTAGTAGATATAATGGTCATCTGAGTTAAATTCACCCATTTCAGTCCATTTTAGTTTGCTGATTCCTAGAATGTTGATGTTCACCCTTGCCATCTCTTGTTTGACCACTTCCAATTTGCCTTGATTAGGGACCTAACATTCCAGGTTCCTATGCAATATTGCTCTTTACAGCATTGGACCTTGCTTCTATCACCAATCACATCCATAACTGGGTATTGCTTTTGCTTTGGCTCCATCCCTTCATTCTTTCTGGAGTTATTTCTCCACTGATCTCCAGTAGCATATTGGGCACCTACCTACCTGGGGAGTTCCTCTTTTAGTATCCTATCATTTTGCCTTTTCATACTGTTCATGGGGTTCTCATGGCAAAAATACTGAAGTGGTTTGTCATTCCCTTCTCCAGTGGACCACATTCGGTCAGAATGAATTGTGAACTTCCAGATACTCAATCCAGATTTAGAAAAGCCAGAGGAACCAGAGACCAAATTTCCAACATTCGCTGGATCATGGAAAAAGCAAGAGAGTTCCAGAGAAACATCTATTTCTGCTTTATTGACTATGCCAAAGCCTTTGACTGTGTGGATCACAGTAAACTGGAAAATTCTGAAAGAGATGGGAATACCAGACCACCTGACCTGCATCTGGAGAAATCTGTATGCAGGTCAGGAAGCAACAGTTAGAACTGGACATGGAACAACAGACTGGTTCCAAATAGGAAAAGGAGTATGTCAAGGCTGTATATTGTCACCCTGCTTATTTAACTTCTATGCAGAGTACATCATGAGAAACGCTGGACTGGAAGAAGCCCAAGCTGGAATCAAGATTGCCGGGAGAAATATCAATAACCTCAGATATGCAGATGACACCACCCTTATGGCAGGAAGTGAAGAGGAACTAAAAAACCTCTTGGTGAAAGTGAAAGAGAGTGGAAAAGTTGGCTTAAAGCTCAACATTCAGAAAACGAAGATCATGGCATCTGGTCCTATCACTTCATGGGAAATAGATGGGGAAACAGTGTCAGACTTTATTTTGAGGGGCTCCAAAATCACTGCAGATGATGACTGCAGCCATGAAATTAAAAGACGCTTACTCCTTGAAAGGAAAGTTATGACCAACCTAGATAGCATATTGAAAAGCAGAGACATTACTTAGCCAACAAAGGTCCATCTAGTCAAGGCTATGGTTTTTCCATTGGTCATGTATGGATGTGATATTTGGACTGTGAAGAAAGCTGAAGAATTGATGCTTTTGAACTGTGGTGTTGGAGAAGACTCTTGAGAGTCCTTTGGACTGCAAAGAGATCCAACCAGTCTATTATAAATGAGATCAGTCCTGGGTATTCATTGGAAGGACTGATACTGAAGCTGAAACTCCAATACTTTGGCCACCTCATGCGAAGAGTTGACTCATTGGAAAAGACCCTGATGCTGGGAAGGATTGGGGGCAGGAGGAGAAGGGGACTACCGAGGTTGAGATGGCTGGATGGCATCACCAACTCGGTGAACATGAGTTTGAGTAGACTCCAGGAGTTGGTGATGGACAGGAAGGCCTGGCGTGCTGTGATTCATGGGGTCGCAAAGAGTCGGACATGACTGAGCAACTGAACTGAACTGTTATTACTATGGAAAGGAGGGACATCTCAAGCGGGATTGCCCTCAGGCATCTAACCCACATCCAGCTCCTGGTCTGCAAAGGACCATACTGGAGAAGAGACTGCCCTCCAAGGTGTAGTCCCCAGGGGTTGGACTCTCAAGACAATCAGGATTGAAGGTTCCCAGGGTGTCCCCACACAAGCTCCTGTCCTAATTACACCTGAGGAGCCCCAGGTATTAATAACTGTGGAGGGCCCATCAGTCGATTTCTTTTGGACACTGGGGCAACTTTTTCTGTGCTCACTGAAGCCCACTTTCCTCCTGATCCACTACCCTGGATGAGCCAAACATTATGACGTCAGTCATCCTTTAAGCAGCAACTGGGACTCTGTGCTGTTTTCTCATGTGTTTCTGTTCACACCAGAGTCTCCCTCACCACTTGTGGGGAAGAATATACTGAGCAAGGTCTAGGCCTCTGTTTTCATGAATATGGAGCCTGCTCTTTCTCTCCCATTAATTGAACAAAATGTAAATCCTAGAGTGTGGTCTGATGGAAGAACTATGCTCAAGCACAAAATGCTATTCCTGTCATTATCAAGCTCAATGACCCTCCCCTATTCTCACATTAAAAACAGTATTCACTAAAGCCCAAGGTTAATGAATGGGAAAACCCTACTGTACTGACTTCTCATGATATAATTGGGATCTTAAACTCTAAAGTTCAGAGTGACAATGGCTCTGTCTTTAAAGCTGCTGTAACTCAAGGGGTGTCAAAAGCTCTAGGAGTAGAATATCACACTGTTCCTGGAGACCCCAATCTTGAGAAAAAGTTTGAAAAGCTAATGACATTATTAAAAGACATCCGTGTATGCTAAGTCAGGAAACACAAGACAGTTGGCTTAAAGTTTTACCCATGGCTTTGATGAGGGCTTGAACTGCCCCTAAGAAGAAGGGACTGTCTCTATGACAGACTGTTTTTGTGCACAGATATTGTCATAGATCCTGAAGCCTTAAAATTGACTATATGACTCAGCTTTTAGCTTTTCAACAGACATTATTGGGAGGTTCACTCCTGACCCAGCCTTTGAGTCAAACAAGCTGCTGTTTGAGCCAGGAACCAAGATGGGCCTGAGAATCTATGTGGGCTTGCTCCTGCTGACTCCAAAAGTCCTGAGTCTGCCATTTGACCCTTAAGACAATGCCTTCCTGTCCTGGGCTCATTCCTATGAAGCATTCCACAATCGACATAATTGCTGGGTCTGCGGAGCACTCCCCTCCTCAATTGATGACTTCCCATGGTGGGTTTCTCCGCTTCAAGGAAAGGACTTTCTTCAACTCTGTGATGACATGTAACAATCCTAAGATGGACTGGTATGACATAATTGTACCTTAACTATAGACAAAATGTGACTTTTTATTTTGTTTAGGTTTTAACTTGATTTAATGGCTATTTTGCCTTACATCTTGTAACTGTAAAACTGGGTTTGTTTCTAACCATCTGAAAGCTTTTAAGTTACCAATGGTTGTCCAAGCTCCTGTGAGTGCCATAACCTCCTCCAAATATTACTTGGAGCCCCTCAATCAAGACCCTCAATATGAAGATTAGTAGAATATGTTGCCTCAACATTTTAGGGACCACACCCCTCAACAGCAGGAAGAAGTTATGAACAAAAATGATGCCCCTTTCCCGTGGCAACATATTTCTCCTAAAAGAAAAAGGGGGAATGAAAGAGTCAATTCCTAGGCAGATTGATAAGCCCGGGGTCCCCAAGGAGGAGAAAAGGGGTCTGGAATTCTCAAGAAGAAGAAAAGGACAAAAGTTCTTCTCTACATTTCTTTGTCTTAGTCAGTATAACAATGTATTTTGCTCAAGGACTTGTTTCTCCTTAACAAGAACCTTCTGACTAATCCTGTCATGTTAAAATGTATATTATAGGAGTGGGTCTGGTAAGAACTTTCTATTATTAGTTCTAATCTTGTTAATTTAAGATGTGTGTTGTGTGAGTGGGTCTGAAAAAAGTATATAAGGCCTTGATAAGACTAGCTGGGGGGGAAGCATTCCCCCTTCTGATGTCTATGTCAGAATCTTTCTCTGTCCCTTTTTTTACTTTGATAAAACTCTGCTACACACACACACACACACAAGGTGTGACTTGTTTTCTCCAAGTCTCTGGGTTTTTTTTTGTTTGTTTGTTTTTCCACTATCCAGTTTAGTCTAAGACTTTGAATGGTTTTGCCTTCATCTTTTTGTTTTCCTCAAATACTCCTATCATGTTTGACAAAGTGGCATCAGACTCGTGGGTTCTGGAATGCCACGAACCTTTGCATTTACTGTAGTATGTGTAGTCGCTCAGTTGTGTCCAACTGTTGCAACTATGGACTGCAGCCTGCCAGGCTCCTCTGTCCATGGGATTTTCCAGGCAAGAATACTGGAGTGGGTTGCCATTTCCTCCTCCAGAGGATCTTCCCAACCCAGGGATTGAAACAGGGTATCCTGTCTTGCAGGCAGATTCTTCACAATCTGAGCCAGCAGTAAGGGGGAGCAAAGCAGAAATGAGAGAGGCAGAGAAATAAGGGAAGGAAAGAGAAAAGGAGAGAAAATGATATGATAAAAGAAATGAAAGACAAAGAGACATGACATTAAAGAGAGAAGAAAAAAGAGAGGGAGAGAAAGGCACCATGAGAGCTTGAAAAACAGACTGAAGACGGATAAATAAAGAGACAGAGACCAGTGGAGAGACGTATGAGAAATAAAGACCAGAGAGAGGTAAGAGAGACGAGAGACAGAAATCACAGAGAAAGTCAAGAGATGATGGAAGATGATGGCTATGAAACACAAAATAAGAAATAGAAATGGACAGAAAAATGAGAGAAACTGAGATGAGGGGACTGAAAATTAGAGCAAGAGTTCTGTGTGGCTGTTGGAGGCAGATGGCAGCCTTGTTTACCTTGGCCTGACTGCCCTCCCTCCAACTCAGAAACACCAGCTCCAAGCTGCTTGTTCCCCTCACTGGGCTCCTACATGAAAGTGTCATGCACTCCAGTACTCTGCCATGTAAACAATTATACCTGAAGATAAGCTATCACCACAATTAATTTTAAATGCTACTGTTTCCAGAGCTACTCCCGTTACCATGCATCCCCTGATAGAGTCTTTATCAGGTTCTCCCAACCCCATGCTGGCATGTCTCTGTGTGTGTTTCTCCTCTGCTTTGGTAGAGGGCTCATCAAAAGTTAATCTGCCTCTCTCAAGGCCAGATTTACCATCAGGGAAGGATACAGATGTTTGACAGATTGGTTCACATTTATATTTGGGCTCTGAGTATGTTTATTATTTTCTGGTTTACCATTTCATAAGCTTGTAACCTTTTCTAACAATGAATAATGGAAAAAAATTATTCTAGATGATTTATTTGTGGTTTGCTGTCCAAGCAATATCCAATGCACTTAAACAGCACCTTAACACTCTCAACATCTTTTCCACCTTTTTGAACAAAGGGAGCTACCTTATCTCTAGATTTAAATCCATTAGCAGAGACATAACCAAGGAGACATTCAAAACAGACTTGTTTTAATTTACAGTTGAAATAGTGGATGACAGATGTCACATTAAAAGTCAGTGGCCAGAAATCTAATGCTGCAGTTGAGCCTCTTATAAAACCTACCTAAGTCCCTCTATGTTGCTAGGAGAGGGAGGAAAATTACATGCAAGGAAGAAAAGAGGTCAGATGGGATTAATAGGTATTGTACAAATCAACATACGATTTGGATGCTTTTTGTAACTCACTGAGAGACAAATTAATGCTTAGTGGCAAAGTATACTTACATCAACACCCAGTTTTGTCAACATGTAGTAAAAGAAAGCATCAAGCTCCTTCTCTTCTATGTAGCCTTTTTCTAAATGCAAAAAGGTATGCATAAATAATAGTCACTTACATATAATAACATGTGGCATTTAGTAATTAACATTTAATATCTAAATTTGTTTTCAATCTCAAATTTATAAAGTCCCCATGGATCTTATTTTTTACAACTCTAAGTGGCAAGATCTACTCTAGAAGACATGAATTTGAATAGCAAATAACACAGTCAGGAGTAAATGCTTTGTGCTGGGGCTCATATAAATATTTGGGAAAGGAGAGCTATTCATGAATTTTAATCCACAAATAAACATGAGCTTCAGAATAAACTCTAACCCAAGGTTTTTGCAGTTTTCAAAAAGTTTAAGAGATATAAGTGTTGAATGTTAGTTTTCAGGGTTAAAACACATGCTTTAGATATTTTCATGTTTCTTTATTAATGAGGGCAAAGAAAATGTTAAGTTCTTTTCAAATAGATTTTTGGTGGAATGGGGGTAGTGTCTTTTTGAAATTTGATTTTTAAAAATTTCACCCTCTCTTTAAGAGGCAAAAGGTTACCCAGATAGTCACTGCGTGAAAATGAGCAGATTGGAGTAAAAACAAGCTAGAACTGACTTCAGATACCCGGGTCAGTCCCCAGGCCTCTAATATATACAATGATATCTATATCCACCCACACACACACACACACACACACACACACACACACACTCTCTCTCTCTCTCTCTCTCTCTCTCTCTCTCTCTCTCTTTTCAAGTCTCTCCTCCCACCCTGAACTTTCACAAAATAATTAGATGTACAACTGCAGTATACCAAATGTCTGTTAGGTATATTGCATTAACCACACTGGAAGACAACTTTTCCTGCAGGGAAAATGTACGGGGAAGGGAGAACTCTAGGTCCTTTCACCAAGACTGAACAGTTGTCTTGTTTTACTCACCGTCCACGTCAAAGCGCTGCCAGACCTGCCAGAAGCCAGCGGCGTCCAAGCTCCCCTGAGTTGGTTCCCGGGCGCTGTCCATGGTACTGACAATGAAGCGCGGGCACCGGCTGGAAAGGAACCCCTAGAGAACTTTGATAAGACTCCTTTACTGTATCGTCTGACACCCTCGCTTGCTTCTTTCACTCTCTGATTTGCTTCGAGCACCTGTCTGCGGGGCAGGCACGAGGGTAGCTGGCAGGGTGACTGCTGGCGCCTTGGCGACACTCTGCAGTCCCCAAGCTCCCACCACGGACGCCGCTCAGGGAAACCAGCTGCTTAGAACCCGCCCTATTCCTAGTGCGTTGCCCCGCCCCACGTGCTGTCTGTCCTGGGCAGATCCACCCGGGAGCTCTTGTCCGCTGTAGCGCTATGGGGAAGTCAGGGAGAAAGCTGTTTCTGACTGTCCATGGTTCGCGGGGTTCACTCTCTTTGCTCTTTACCTTGTGTCTCACACTCAGAGCATCCCCCTTAAGTTTCACTACCTTCCAAACGTGTGTCTCAAGGGGTTTTCTAAAGAGAGCCCCCCCCTTTAAAGAGTTGATGTTTAGACCTGATGATTTAGAAATGTAGTGTGGGGGTGAGGTGGAGAGAGGGGTGATAGTGATGGTGGTGATAGATTACCAGTAAGCAAGGAGACTGTCGAAAGGCAATTACTGAGCTCTGATTGTATAGGGCATGCACATTGCAGAGATAAAATGCACTATAAAGACTTGGATCTAAATAAAGATTTTGCAAGGAACTGTGGTCTAAATCAGGATATTAGGATGTTGAGTGAAGTTCATACTATACTGTGCTCTTCCAGGAAAAGATTTTCTAGGGGGAGACATGGTGCCAACTGCAGAGTTCTGGGGTAGAAGTTTAGATGATTATGTCTGGCTCCCCAGGGCCACACTGAGACCAAAGGACAAAAGCCATTTCAAGGAGCACAGAGCTCTAATGATCAGAATTGTTCAAAACTTGACTGGATGCTTTGTGAAATAGTAAGCTGAGTAACACTGATGATGGCTTTGGGCCATATGCTTAGAACTTTTTGTTGAGAAATCTTTAGACTGAGCCTGTGTAATTGTAAGACCTCGCGGCCTTTTCTCGGAATCTGTCGCTCCAAAGACCACAGTGACTAGAATTCGATGCAATCAGCAAGAGGATTTATTAGGCCGGCGTGCCGGGGTTCAGTCTCCACTCAAGGAGATGAACCCCGAACATCAATTGTGAGGAACTTTTATACCGAAAAATCACAGGCAGGTGTGGGAGGGGTCAGGATGTTGGGAACAATGTGGTAGGGGGCCATAGGCAGGTGTAGGTGGGGTGAGGACATTTGATTGGTGGGGTAGGTCTGCAGGTAATTAAGTCGAAACAATTGACTGACCACCCTGCAGCGCTTGGCCAGTTCTTAAAGAAACAATTACCCGGAAAAATCCGACAGTAAATACATCTTTTTGAGAGGGGGTCTCTTTTGCAAGGTCAGGAAACTAGGTTATAAGTCATCAGTTAAGAATTAATAGAATGGGGCTTTGTTAAGGATCAGGAGACTCTGAGTCACCAGATAAGGAGTAAGTTATCTCCTGTGAGGCATGGCCTGCCTCCGGGGTTTTAACAAAAAGGGGACCTAAAATTTTAACCTAGGTTCCTCATAATAAAGTTAGAACAAATATATATCTTTATGGTATTCTAACTCTGATATTAACATTCAGCTTTATTTTAAAAAAGCATGTGTGCATAAGCCACCTAAACTAGTATATATTTTTTTAAAAATATGACACTCCTGATCAGACAGTTCCAGGTTAGGACCCCAGCTCCAGCTCTTACTAGCTTTGTGACCTGCACCAAAGGATTTCATCTCTCTAAGCCTCGGTTTCTCATCTATAAAATGAGGATTTAATAGCTTCAGAAGGTTTCTGTGAGAACCATGGACACTTATTCAGTTCAGTCAGTTCAGCTGCTCAGTCGTGTCCAACTCTTTGTGACCCCTTGGACTGCAGCATGGCAGGCTTCCCTGTCCATCACTCCAACTCCCGGAGCTTGCTCAGAGCTTGCCATCGCGTCAGTGATGCCATCCAACCATCTCATCCTCTATTGTCCCCTTCTCCTCCTGCCTTCAGTCTTGCCCAGCATCAGGGTCTTTTCAAATCAATCGGCTCTTCTTATCAGGTGGCCAAAGTATTGGAGTTTCAGCTTCAGCATCAGTCCTGCATGTGAGTATTCAGGACTTATCTCTTTTAGGATTGACTGATTGGATCTCCTTGCCATCCAAGGGACTCTCAAGAGTCTTCTCTAGCACTACAGTTCAAAAGCATCAATTCTTTGGTGCTCAGTTTTCCTTATATTCCAACTCTCACATCCACACATGACCATTGGAAAAAACAGCTTTGACTAGACAGACCTTTGTCAGCAAAGTAATGTCCCTGCTTTTTAGTATGCTGCCTAGGTTGGTCATAGCTTTTCTTCCAAGGAGCAAGCATCTTTTAATTTCATGGCTACAGGCACCATCTGCAGTGATTTGGGAGCCCAAAATAAAGTCTGTCACTGTTTCCATAGTTTCCCCGTCTATTTGTCATGAAGTGTTGGGACCAGATGCCATGATCTTAGTTTTTTGAATTTTGAATTTTAAGCCAACTTTTCACTCTCCTCTTTCACTTTTATCAAGAGGTTCTTTAGTTCTTCACTTTCTGCCATAAGGGTGATGTTATCTGCATATTTGAGGTTATTGATATTCCTCCCAGCAATTTTGATTCCAGCTTGTGCTTCATCCAGCCTGGCATTTCACATGATGTACTCTGAATATAAGTTAAATAAACAGGTTGACAATATACAGCCTTGACATACACCTTTCCCAATTTGGAACCAGTCTGTTGCTCCATGTCCAGTTCTAACTGTTCTTCTTGACCTGCATACAGGTTTCTCAGGAGGCAGGTAATGTGGTCTGGTATTCCCATCTCTTTAAGTTTTTTCCAGTTTGTTGTGATCCACACAGTCAAAGACTTTGGGATAGTCAGTAAAGCAGAAGTAGATGTTTTTCTGGAACTCTCTTGCTCCTCTGATGATGCAGCAAATGTTGGCAATTTGATCTCTGGTTCTTCTGCCTTTTCTAAATCCAGCTTGAACATCTGGAAGTTCATGGTTCATGTACTATTGCAGCCTGGCTTGGAGAATTTTGAACATGCGTGCAATTGTGTGGTAGTTTGAACATTCCTTGACATTGCCTTTCTTTAGGATTGGAATGAAAACGGATCTTTTCCATTCCTGTGGCCACTGCTGAGTAAGTGCAGCACTTTCACAGCATCATCTTTTAGGATTTGAAATAGCTCAACTGGAAGACACTTATAGAGACACTTACAGTCCATGGAATTAGCCAGGCCAGAATACTGGAGTGGGTAACCTTTCCCTTCTCTAGGGGATCTTCCCAACCCAGGGATCAAACCCAGAGCTCCCACATTACAGGTGGATTCTTTACCAGCTGAGCCACCAGGGAAGCCCGGGAATACTGGAGTGGGTAGCCTATCCCTTCTCCTGCTGATCTTCCCAACCCAGGAGTTGAACCAGGGTCTCCTGCATTGCATGTGGATTCTTTACCAACTGAGCTATGAGGGAAGCCCTAACAATGCACAATATAATTGTAATTGCTATGGTCTTATAGAGTATGAGGTGGAGAGATATATATATATATATATATATATATATATATATATTTAATGGCTTAGAAAAATAAGGCATGTCTGAGAAACTGTTACAGGCAAGAGAAGTCTAAGGAGACATGATAATTAAATGTAGCATTGTATCCTGGGTGGGATCCTGGAATAGAAAAGGCATTAGGCAAAAAATTAAAAGTTTTTGAATAAATATGGATATTAGTTAATAATAATGATAAATTATTTAGAAACAAACAAGTCTGAGTTTAGGCCAGTTTTATCTCTTACTAGCTGTGATGTTAGTCAAATTACTCAAAAGAAGCCTCACTTTTCAACCTGCAGAATGGAGATAATAGTAGGATTTGCTTTGTATTACTGTCATAAAGTTTAAATGAAAAAATACCCATGCACCTTTTAGCATGGAAAACAGAGAAAACATTCAGCATGGGTTAGATACTAAAATGATGACTCTTCCCTGCACACACATTTGGAAGACAGTGATGTAAACTTCAGGAGTTTTGAGGAGTGTGGTTTAGGTTAAAGAAGGAAAAACAATATCATCGCTCTTGGGGAAAGTGTTGGATACAAAAATTGGAGAGCAGTGCAGGAGGATAGATTAAGGGGTTTAGTGTCATATATCTTCATATCATATGTGGTCCTGGGAAACTATTGGATATAGTGTCAAACATCAGTCAGGAAATACAAGAATGAACTCACCAGGTTTGTGACTGATCTTGCTTTCTGGTAAACAGGAAAAAAAGGGAAAACAAGGCAAATGTCAGATGTGATCATCAAGGTCTAATATAGTGGATGGTTAAGTAAATGATGGTGAATCACAATAGGCTTTGTTGCATACACAGAAAACTTGAAGCTCGATGACACACAAAAAATGCTTAGAACATAGGTTTAAGATTAAAAAGTTACAAAAATGCACATATTTCATGACCCAAACCTTGAGATACGTTTCTACACACAGGAAAAAAAAAATGGAAGAATGTAAGCTAATGATGTAAATGTTTATCTCTAGATTGAGGAAGATTTTAATTTTTTTATTTGTAATTCTACTTTAAAACTTTCTACAGAGCATGTAATTCAAACACAGTTTTTGAAAGCTGTAAAAATAATATCTAGAGAAAGAAATACAACTACAAGGTCTGCTGTTCTTGGAACTGAAGAACAAAAGGAACTCAGACCAACTTCCAGGAGCCTGGCATGTGGAGCTCTCTGGGGAGTTGTAATTTCCATTCAGTGACTTATTTTCATTTTCTTTGTATCCAGATAGCAGTCATGGCATGATACTCTGCATTCTCTCAAGTAAAAGTTTCCTTCTGAGAAAATTCCAAATCTTTGACAGGGAAGAGAGTCATTAGGAAGGTATTTAAAGATATTGGATCAGCAGAAGTCACTTTTAAGACTTTTTCACTGAAAAGGTCCTGCCTCAGACTGGAGTAATGGGAATGGAGGTGAAACAACCAAAGGTGATTTGCCTGAGTCCCTGACTGTCCAACCAGAGAACTCATAGTACAAATACAAAACAGCTAGAATTAACTCGAGATATAAATTATGCAACTTATAGATTAATTTAGCCCTTTACACGGAGATTCTGATTTAAACAGTCTGCATCAAGGACTCTGCACTGATCCTTTATAAAAACCCCTAGAGATTAGAATTGCTAACTAGCCTTTTGTCTCTAAGTTTCCTGCTGCTTATATTTTGGTCATTTTATTCTTTAGGTATGGCTTCTCTGAAGGACAATCTGGAAAAGGGAAAGACTTCTAAGGAATTAGTAATTTTTTTATTATTAAAAAAAATCTCTAAAAAAAAAATGCCTGTGTCACTCTGGTAAGTTTTAACCGCTGATGGCTGAAACAAAGGACTGCAATGAGTTGTTTTTCTTTTTACCCCTGCTGATTTCATTTTCTCCTGCAATCATTTCCTGCTTTTCTCATTAGCATAGCTAATTGATGGTTAGTTGTACAAGAAACATCAGTGGTTTCTAATTTGAAACAGTTATTTAACCCTGATGCATGCATTAAACTTTGAGTTAGAATATCTGAATCTTTCTACAAACTCAAAATGAAATTTCTAGTGGGAAATATGAACAATGCTTTCCTTGATATTGTCTCCCAAAGTTAAACACTCATATATGGGAGACATCTCACAGACTGTATAGCAGACCTTAGAATTCAAAGAGGTTGCCTTGGTTTGATGCTACACCAGCTCCAAAGGACAAAAAAGTCAACTAGAAGAAATCTGACAGTGAGAAAATGCTGGAAATAAAGAGTTAATGCTTTTTAAAGATATATAGCTTTCATGTTTCTTTTTAATTACAGGAATAATACAGACTCAAATAATAAAGATCAGAAAATAAATATTCCCCCATAATTTCACCACCCAGAGATATCTAAGAATAATAAGATATTAGTGTATATCCTTCCAATTTTTTTTTAATGTGTACAAAAATCAAATTACACTGCTCAGTAACTTAACTTGTTTCACTATTATGAATGCCTCTCTGTCATTAAGCTTTCTTGAATAACATCGTTTTAAGGGTGTTGTTGAAATTGATTAGTAGCATTTCAGGGGGGCTTCTGAAGAGCCCTCATACCGTAGTCCTTTATGTCTCAGTGCAGAGAAGAGTTCAGCAAAAGCGAAATAGTAGATAAGAAGTGATTTATTAGACTAGGACGCTTATGAGGCTGACAAGCGGGAGAGAAACAAGGTGCTCTGAGAACTTAGTGGGACACAGTTTTATAATCAAAGGAAAAATTGGGAGGCGGAGAAAAGACCTTTGTTTTTCTTTCCATCATCAACTCCTCCAGGTTGAGCAGGGGAGTTTTCTTGTCACTGGGTGGTCAAGCTGGTCCACCAATGATTGTTTTTTATGTGTTCAGAGAACATTTAGGGATCATTAACTTACTGAGCTCACTGGGCAGGATGTGGGCCTCATGCCACCATTGTTTTATTCTTTTGAGGCATGTCCCATGCTACTGTTGCCTGGATTTGTTGCTAAGCAAGTCTACTTTCTCGAGTAATCATTAACTTACATAGGTCTCCATTATTTTTCTACTTGGGATTAACTACTTAATCACCTATTTTGTCCTTTCATTCTGTCCATATCTGTATTGCCATAATTTATTTAACTAATGTCCTCTTTTGGGACTCTTAAGTTATCTCCAGGTTATCACTATCATAGTTGGTGCTGTGACAACTAAATTCTTGCGTGCCCTTGTAATTATTTCTTTAAGATAAAATTTCAAATGCAGAAGTTCTGGGCTGAACAATACATAAGTGGCAATTAATAGTTATTTTATGATAGTTGTTTTAGGTAGTTTAGATTTATTAAGAGGTGGGCTGGGTGTTAAGGTCTGTGACACTCAAATGGCTCATCAGAATCCCTGGGCTCCCTCCCTGCCCTAGCCCCCAACACATAGCTTAGTGACTACAGTGTCTGCTAACTGTGACTAAATATTTCTGTATTGGACCATTTTCTTAATGTGTTGTATGTCACTAAACTATAGGAGACTTTGAAACCCTGTAAAATAAAGCCGGCTCTTTAAAATCTCAAAATCTGTTAAAATAAACAGGCTATAATATTTTCTACTTATTCAGAGTATTATATTACAAATTAAATAGTACAAAAACATAGTGCAGCTCTTTAATTTTTTTTGTTTCTCACTTCTTCTCCCTCTAGTTTATATTCCTAAATACTACAGAGGTTTTATATCACTCAGTATCATGTCTGACTACTGAATCAGTGATAGCCATAGCTAAGTCCAGGTGACCACACAGAGTAGACTTTATTTCCCAAATGGCTTGTAAATTTCATTCACAAAGCATTACTGTTTTAACAAGCATTTTTCACTAATTTGATTATATGGATACTTATTAATTTTCAGCTTTCTTTTTAATTTAATCATGTTAAAGCTGTAAATGTCCCTCTAAGTACTGCTTTAGGTTTCTGTCTAATAATACATTTTTTTTTCCTGATATCCACTATCATATCCTTTGATACATGCATTAAAATGTTTCCTAAATTCTAGATACATGTGGTTTTACCTTTTTGTTACAGATTTTTAATCTAATTGCATTGTAGATAGATAGTGTAGTCTGTAATGTCCATCTTTTACTACTTGCTGAGGTTTGCTTTATGGTCCTTTGTAAAGTAATTTTCATAAATTATCCTACTTTTAAAAAGGTAGATTTTTCAATTTTGAGTGTGGTGTTCTATGTATGTTCATTAAATTAAATATAATTATGCTGTTCAGATTCACTTATACTTACTGATCTTTTTGCCTCCATCATTTAAAAATTATGAAGATGGATGTTAAAAATCTTCTATTCTGAGGATGAATTTGTCTTTCTATAGTTATTTCCTTTTTTGTTTTATGTATTTTGAGAATGTCCCTAGGTGAATATTGATTTATAATTATTACTACTTCTTGGTGAATTGATCCTTTTATTATGTAATGATTTTTTCTCTTTATTTTTTTGCTTTTTTAGAATCTATTTTATCTAATGCTAATAGAGGCACATCAGCATTTTGTTGGTAGTATTTGCTTGAAGTAACTATCTCCTTCCATTTAGTTTCATCACCTTGTGTGTTCTTGATGTATCTATAGAATGTTCAACTATTTTTCATTTATTATAATTATTGACATATTTGGATTTATTTTTCCTGCCTTCTGTATGCTTATCTTTCATTCTTCTCTACTTTTAAGTTGATAATTTTTTTTTCCCCACTTCATTCACTTTTACCCATTTATTCATGTGAAAGTTATATGTTCCTTTTCTGTCTTAGTTCTTTTTCGTCATAGATATTAATATATCAACATGCATACTTATTAAGATAAAAATTAATAAATTACAGCCCTCCCAAACAACACAAAAGCTTTAGAACATTTTAGAATTCTTCATCCCATTCCAACTTACATGCCATTCTTATTACACATTTTAAGTGTATTTTTAATCCACAGAATATTTTTTTTCTAGCCAAAATTTGTGTAGATTTTCTTATATGCTTGTCATTGTTTTTGCTTGTTTAATACTTCTTGTATTTCACAACTTCCATCTGGGATTAATTTTTAATTAATTAATAGTAATTTCTTATAAAATTCTTTATAAGAATTCCATTTTTCTCCAAATAAATGCTAAATTAAAAAGTGTGAAACTTTGTTTTTTAAATCTCAGTGCTTACAGTGGTGAAAAGCTTTGATGTAGCTTCTTCTTTCCTTCTTTCTTCCCTCCTTTTTAATTTTTTTCAACTTTCTAAAATTCTTCTACCCAGTGATATATATATATATATTTGACAGTACAGAGGAGAAGCCTGAAACTAAAACAAAAGTAAAGGAGAAGAGAAAATTTAGAAGTGTGTTTGTCACCATACTTATAAAAGCGTGAATAATGATGTATGCATAACAGTCTCTCATCTTTGTTGTCCTTGAATTTCAGAGCAATGATTACAGGATAAAACATTCCTGCAAATCTTTGAAGACTTGAATAAAACCAGCTGGTGGACTAAGATGCCAGAAGGAATAAGTAGTTACCAGGTAATCTGGGCTTTTAATAACTATATCTTGATTGCTGCTATTAACAGAGCCCCCACTAGGAAAAAGTGACCGTCCGTGTGCTCTGCACAGTTAGGTCCTCTGAATGGCTAACGATGGGAAGGGTTGGACTGAAAGCAACTCTCATGATGACTTCAAATGATCCACCTAAGACTTCCATTGGTCTAATTCAGTGTTTATTGATTCACTTATACTTTCAGTGTTTTCTAAACTTTGCCTAAGCATAGTGTTGGCTTAGGAGTGCTCATTAAATGTAAAGATTGCTGACCTGTATCTAGACCTGATGGATTAGAATCCCTAGAACAGGAGCTTAGAATCTGTATTTGGAAAACTACTCGGGGGAGTCTAATCATCCAGAAAATTTGGAAAACACAGTTTGAGAAAAATGAGACCCAGAGAGATGGGATGCCTAAGGTCACCCAGGATTCCCGACTTGTGTCCTTTTCTTTATGTCCACAGAAGGTTAGGGAGAGGGGAAATAACTGACATATGTCATCTGCCTCCAGTAGCCCAGGCCCAGCACTGGGCACATGTTGGCACTTGGGCAAGTTAAGAGACCAACCAAGGACTATGCAATAAAGATTCTACGTCCTGAAGGATCTCTTTTATAATTACAGTAAACACATCACTCTGATTTTCAGTTCCTTGGTAAAGGATGAAGATCACAGGGTCTCACTCGGTTGTTAGTTTTCTTCAAGTGTCTTTCTCATTCCAGCTGGGGGCCCCTCGAGCATAAAGTCCTCTCCAACCTGTGATGCTTCTAGGTGCATAGCACAATGCCTGCCAAGGCTTATGCTCAGGAAAAATGGGGATATCCATTTAGAGAAAGGTAAGTGCTTTAGGGGCTTCCCAAGTATCACTAGTGGTAAAGAAGCTGCCTGCCAGTGCAGGAGACATAAGAGACATGGATTTGATCCCTGGGTCAGGAAGATCCCCTGGATGAGGGCACAGCAACCCACTCTGGTATTCTTGCCTGGGAAATCCCGTGGACAGAGGAGCCAGGCAGTCTAAGTCCATGGGGTCACAAAAGAGTTGGACATGACTTATTGACTAAAACAACAACGAAGTGGCTTTAGAGCACAGGATTGAGGACGAGTGTGCATTGTCTAAGTCCAGAACCAGCACTAAGTCCACAGCAGGGCCCAAGAAGTTCTTCTAAGGAAAGGAAGGACTGAAGGAGCTCTTCTAAGGAAAGGAAGAATTTTGTCCATACACAGGAAGACTAGCCTTCTAAACTAACGTACCTAATTTAAGCTGGTATTTTCCCATGAATGAATGCATTTGGGGGAAAAATATCAAGAAAACAAGCCAGTGTCAGGGGAAGTTTAATAATTTCCTGGAAACCTACCCAAAACTCCATGGGAGAGTCAGACTTAATAAGCCCCTCAAATAAACAAAACAGGGATTCATTTGTTTTTTGTGGGGTATCTGCCTCTAAGTTGAACAGATGATACTTCATGAGATGATAAGCACTGCTGAGAAGCTTGCCTTTTTAGGAAGTTCAGAGATATGTCAATATTTACCTGGAGAGATTTCAGTTGTTTTACTGACATCACTTGGACTGATAATTTCCTTGATACAAAGCAAAGCTGGATACCAAATATTTCTATGATAGCTCTAAAATAAATGGCAGTGTGATCAATGAAAAAAATCTTTATTTCAAGTATAAATTTATTTTGTGTCTAAAACCGTAAGTCTGAGGGGCTTCTCTCCAGATAGACAGAAGGAACTAAAATTTAAATATAAAATACAGTGTGCTTTTAGATGGAAATCCTGTTTCTAGCTTCCTGCCTTGTTGGTTTTAGAGATTCATTAAGTAATACTCCCCCTCCCCCCCACCCAAATTGAAAAGTAAGATCAGTTAGGCAAGTGAAGATAAAAATATCAGCCTTATTATTGATAAAAGCTAGAATGGAGGATGTGGCTAAGATGTGGGCAGAACAGACTTCCTAATATTTTCACATTTCCAAATGAAAGGTACTTACTGCTGCAGGAAGAACTGAACAGTCACAGGCTTCCCCATCATAAGTAGAATCTGCCCTACTGAGCTTAGCATGTGGTAGGGAAGCATACAGAGTGTATCCTCTTTGGGTAGGCAGAGCTGTAGCATTAGTATACTCAGCCCCTGTTATGGACAGAATTGTGAACCACCACCACCCCCTCCAAAAAAATGTCACATGTTTTAGCCCCTAATGTTACATATTCAGAGATACAACCTTTCAGGAGGTAATTACGGTTAAATGAGATCATAAGAGTGGGGACCTAATCCCATAGGCTTAGTGTCCTTATAAGAAGAGGAAGAGAGACTAGTATGGAAAGAGGAAAGGCCTTGTCAGAGCTCAGTGAGAAGGCAGCCATATCTACAAGCCAGGAAGAGAGCCCTCACCAGAAACAAACCCTGATGGTTGGCTTAGACTTGTAGCCTCCAGAAATGTGAGAAAATGTGTTGTTTAAGTCACCCTGGCTGTGATACTTTGTTAAGGCAGCCTGAGGAGACTAATACAGCCTCTTCCCTAAATTCAACAATTGGTGAAGTCACTAAATTCATCATTGGGCAGGTGAGAGGAAATACATGTGCTTCTGGAGAGAAATTGGAATTATTTCTTTCATATCTCTCCTTCTAGGGTATAGAAATATATTTTTCCTGGACTGGAAATCACTTCTCCTCTGTGGACATGTGCAGAGATGAGAGCAAGCATTCCTCTTTCACATGCCCACCTTAGGAATCTCCCTCTAGTTGTCCCCAGTAGGTGCTTTGACCAGCCTCTGATCAAAATTCCAGGGAACAAACTCCCACCACCTGAGGCAACCACTCACTCCACATCTGGAGAGCCCTGACTCTAGTAGAATCCTGTCCTACTTGGCATATTTCCAGATATTAAGGACAGCTGTCTCTTAGCTCCTTACTCTTTTTCTAGATTAAATATACACAAATCTAGGTTATAGACATACAATCTATATGAATCGAGGTTATATACACAAATCTAGGTTATATATAAAACAAATATATACAAATCTAGGTTAAATACACACAAAAAACAGAACCAAGTGGTCCCCAGGCCACTCTGCTGAGTTTCTGGTGGTCAGGACTCTGCCAGGGGCTTGGGCTCATTTCTCCAGTTGTCTGACTGGACAAGATCTTTCTGTGACTCTATCATTACACCACCGTTGAGACCAGAATCAGGTGCTGCTGCAGCCATGGATGGACGTTCATGCTTTGAACTTAGGGCCAGACATTGGTGCCTGACTAAGGGCTCATGGACCCCATAGCCAGGCTTCTTAGGAAAGTAAATATTTGCTCTGTTGCTCACCTCTTAGTGAAAGTTCTGCCATATTATTATTAATAGTTTTTACAGAACTTGTAGTTGGTTATAACCCCTGATCTCTAACTGGGGGTGATTTAATTTTTTTTCATGAGTGATCTGAGTTCACAGAGCTTTTAAAAGTGGCCAATTTATGTCTGTACAGGTGGTTTAATTGCTAAGTCATGTCCAACTCTTGCAATCCCATCGACTGTTGCCTGCCAGGTTCCTCTGTCCATGGGATTTTCCAGGTAGGAATACTGGAATGGTTTGCCATTTCCTTCTCCAGGGGATCTTCCTGACCTAGGGATCAAACAAAGGTTTCCTGCACTGCAGGCAGATTCTTTACCGACTGAGTTACAGGGAAGCTCCTAGCTTGTACATAAGGAAAATTTGTTCTATGGAGAGCCCTCAAGACCCTAGGAACTCACCTTTGTTCAAGAAGACAATTTGGCTGAATTCTTTAAATATCTGTTGCCTGCCCAATGAATGCCTAGTACTGAGCAAGATTAGCAGGGCAGTCCAGGACAGTGGCTGGCAGCAGATAATCGATACCAGATTGAAAACAGACTTGAGGTTTGTGGGTCTCGAGGAGTAACCAGAGAAGCAGATAATAGTGTATGTGATTTACACACTGGTGAATTCTCTGCAAAAGTATTCATTCTTTTAACTTAGTAGCATATTTAGTCATTGATTATTTTTTGCCTACATGTAATACAAGTGAAGTTTCAAATACTAAAGCACAAAATCCAAGTTAATTACTTAAAATGATAAACTTTTCTGCTACAAAACAGCGGTCATTGAAATGTTCCTTTTTTTTTAATGGGATGACTTAGAACTCATTTTCAACTCTGTTGCTTATTGCCAGGCATTTCCCTATTCAGCATCGCATATGTCATGCTCTGTGTTCCATCTAGGGCTCCCTTCCAGGGTAACATTCTTTTCAACTTCCGTCCAGCCAAAGTTTGCCTAGTATATGCCTTGGAGCTCACCCAGAGAAACTCAGCAATGGAGGTGAAGTGAAGTTGCTCAGTCGTGTCCGACTCTTTGCGACCCCATGGACTGGAGCCCACCAGGCTTCTCCATCTATGGAATTTTCCAGGCATGAGTACTGGAGTGGGTTGCCATTTCCTTCTCCAGGGGATCTTCCCAACCCAGGGATTGAACCCGGGTCTCCCACATTGCAGGCAGATGCTTTACCATCTGAGCCACCAGGGAGTCTCCGCAGCAATGGAGGTAAGTCTCATCTTTTCATCTGATCTGTGACTTCTCCCTGGTGGTATTTTTAGTTCTCTGTTGTTAGGTAACATACCACTTCAAAACTTATAGCATCAGTCATTTACTATAATTCTGCTATTTGGCCTTAGGTTTATCAAAAGAGGCTTATTGCCACTTTTGGTGAGATCACCCTGATTGGACCAGAAAAGTCCAAAGAACGGCCTTCCTCATGTGGTTGGTAGTTGGTCTTGTGCCAGAGTCCAGCTCCAACAGCCAGGGATTCAGCCTAAAGGAGTGAGTGGGGTCGGCAAAAGAAACTGAGGCAGCCTCTCAGTTTTTCCTTGGACTGCCTGTTTATTTCAAGCTGATGATTCTCTTTTATACTTCTACAAAAGCATTAGGTAAGAGGTTTGATATTTTTAGTTCCCAGAGACCCAGATTTATTTTTCTCCAAAAATCATTGTTGCCCCTCAAAAGGAGTTCCTTCCTCAGCGATTCTCTTATCTACTTTTTCCATGTGTCCTTGTGAATACACTGTAACTCATGCTAATGTCTGGGCTGCATACCACATTCCTCAGTTTATTTCTTATCTTTCTAAGTCCTGTTTACCCCTAGTATCCTAAGTTCACTATTTCTAAAAAAGGGCTTCTAGCTAATAATATCTCTAAAGTCCCTAATTTCTATAAGCTATAGTAGAATATTGTAACATTACAGCAATCCTTAAATCTTTAGCTTCTAACTATTTTAATTATTCCTAAGCCCTAAATTCAGCAAACTTCTTTGCCATAAACACTTTTCTCACAAATGGGCTTGAGATAGGAATCCCTCCCATGGTCTCAAGCTGCGGTCTCTGTGCTCACCCTGGAACACTCTTTTGTAAAAGTCCTTGAACAACTGTCAGTGATTAACTATGAATTATTCTTTGAGCACAGCTGCAGAAGGCTTTATGCCTTCTCTTGCTCCTCTCAAAAACAATAAGCACCTTAATATTCTCTTCAGTCAACTCAGCCGAGGAAAGGAAAAAACAAGTCAGAATCCCAAAGCCTAACTCCTTCATTCCGGGTCTGTGCCTAAAGAACAAAGGGACGGGGTCGAGGGCCATGCCTCTATTTTGTCAGTAATGCCTAATGCGGCTCCTGACAGTATTGCCTTCAGCCAGGAGCTCAGCTGGGGCTGTTTACAGAGATGCCTCAGTTCTCCTCTACATGGCTCACTTGGGCTTCTCCTAGAACGGTACCTGGGTTCCAAAATGGATCATCCTAAGAGAAAAATACAGCAACTACAAATCCCTAAAGGTCCAGCTTCAGGAGTTATGTAACATCACTGTTGCCAAACACTATCTGTCAAAACAGGATGCAAGGTTGGCCCAGACGATGCCTTTCAGAGGGAGGCATTGTAAAAATTTGCAGCTACCTTTATCCTCAAAAAAAACAAAAGCAGTCTTTTTTGTTTGTTTTTAAAGATTTTATTTATTTATTTATTGGCTGCACTGGGTCTTTGCGGCTGCGCATGGGTTTTCTCTAGTTGCAGCAAGCAAGGTTACTCTTCATTGCGGTGCACAGGCTTCTCATTGCAGCAGCTTCTCTTGCTGTAGAACACGGGCTCTAGGGTGTACAGGCTTCAGGAGTTATGGCCCACGGGCTCAGTAGGTGCGACTCATGAAGCGCTTCCTCAGTGGTTGTGGCACAGGCACTTTGCTGCTCCCTGGCATATGGGGTCTTCCCAGCACAGGGATCAAACCCACGTCCCCTGCATTTGCAGACAGATTCGTAACCACTTGACCACCAGGGAAGCCCTACAATGATTCTGATAACTTTGAAAAAAATGCCTCTTCTTTAAGTTCCTATTTTTGTCTTGTGGATTCTTTTTTTAATCTGTGCAAATTATTGACATCCTTATTTTAAGTCCCCTTCAGATTCCTTATAGTCACTAGTGGTGAGTTTCCTTGTTGCTTTATAATTTTTGCCTGTGAGCTCATCTTGATAGGAGTCCCATGCAAGCCCCTTATTTATGGAGGCAGTCTTACATACTGGATAACCTGCCAGTCCAACAAGGAAGTGTTTTTCTTATACACATACATGGCAAGGTAGACCCCTTTCTAGTTCCTGGGTTTTAGGTGTTAGGTGTGGTTAATATAAGAGGGCGGGCTTCCCACATCAGCTCAGTTCATTATCTTAGTCTGAAGTTCTGGTGATGATCTCTTCCCAATAACAACAAAATCTCTATTTTACAACCTGACTTCTGCCAGCTGTTTGCAGCTTCTTTTCAGATTTAAAATCATACCTGAAAACTATAGCAATTAATTTTAATGTCAACAGTGATTTCTTCTTTAGGATGAGAAAGCCAGTAACGCTATTCAGTTAAATAAATAATGATGTAGACAATGTCTGTGGAGAAGGCAATGGCACCCCACTCCAGTACTCTTGCCTGGAAAATCCCGTGGACGGAGGAGCCTGGTAGGCTGCATTCCATGGGGTCGCTAAGAGTCAGACACGACTGAGCGACTTCACTTTCACGTTTCACTTTTATGCATTGGAGAAGGAAATGGCAACCCACTCAGTGTTCTTGCCTAGAGAATCCCAAGGATGGGGGAGCCTGGTGGGCTGCCGTCTATGGGGGTCACACAGAGTCGGACACAACTGAAGTGACTTAGCAGCAGCAGCAGCCAATGTCTGTGATATAAGTGGCAAACAATTTTCTCACTTTTCCACTTTTTTTTTTTTTTACTTTCCTCACAGTCATTTTTGACACAGATTTTCTTTTATGCTACTAAGAATTGGAATTATTAGATTTTTCTCTTTTGTCTTCTCATTTGGTGAGAAAGAAAAGTTTTGGCTCAGATGGTAAAAAGTCTGCCTGCAATGCAAAAGACCCAGGTTCAATCCCTGGGTCAGGAAGATCCCCTGGAGAAGGGAATGGCTGCACACTCCAGTATTCTTGCCTGGGGCATCCCATGGCCAGAGGAGCCTGATGGGCTACAGTCGATGGGGTTGCAAAGTCAGACATGACTGAGCGACTAACACTTTCATGAGCTGTTGGATCACCTTCCCATTTACCGACTCTACATAATTTTGTGATTTTATTACTTCTTCAAAGTAATATGGTTGTTTCTATTACATGACATGTGATTATTAGCATAACTGACGCCATCTTGGGCCTGTACAGTTCCTTCTGTCCTTCTGCTGACCCTACCATAGACTGTACTGTGCGATAAATCAATTTTCTGTTGTCAAGGGCTTCGTAGCTAATAGATACTGTTTAATAATCATCAGGACCAGGTGGCCTCTATGCTCTGCTAGTCCGCAATGATGAAGACCTTCACTGATGTATTCCTGGCCTCCACGGGACTGTTTACCACTTCATAAACCTGAGCTTTGGGAATGCACTTTCTGTTTCCAAGCAACTGTAAAGGTGTCCCACTGATTCTCAAGGGAGTCAGCAATGGTTTCAGAGAGCTTACTTGGTCCATACTTTACTGTAGTCACATGCTAGCCTCTGTAGCTGACTTAGGACTCATTTTGTTGAAAGAAACAACCACAATCAAACTAGTTTAGGTAAAAAAGGTTTATTTTAGGATATAAAGGCTGTCAAAGGGAGGGAGCCTGTATCTCAAGTAGGACCCATGTGTCTCATGGATATTGGAAGGTTGTCAGGCCCTATCTGCTCTTTCTCCTCTGAGATGCTTAGCCCTTATCTGCTCTCTTGCACAGTCTTTCTCTTTTCCTGCCTCCCTACAAGTCTCTGAGCACAGCTGCCTCTGTTTTGAATGCATGTGACCCTCCCACCCGCAAATGGTGGTCACAGCATCCATGTCTGTGTGACCTTCTCATTCAGGAAGTGGAAAATTTTATAAAGAACAGACTGTAAATAGTTTAGACTTTCTGGATCCATGATCGGTTTCAACAACCATAGTCACAGTTAACATATAAACTGGTGGATGTTGCCAGATTGGGCTAATGGGCAATAGTTTGCCAACTCCTGAACTAATTTTTTTTCATTTTCCCAAACTGTTGGTGAGAGAACCTGTTGGGTTTTCTGTGGATCAGATGTTCACTCCTGATTCAGTCATTTAGGGAAGGTCTAGAGTTGCCCTTTGGGCATTATGGGCTGGGAAGACTGATTTTTCTAGCAGAGCTGCTCAGCTTTGTTATCTGTGGTTTGAGGTAGAGAGAGTTTGCATTGTCTCACTTCAGACTTCAGTATGATTATGGACGAGGAAAATTTCCTAAATGCTGGCATATGCTGGGTCCACATTAAGCTGTGTAGGAAAAATAAGCAGTTCCCATTCTAAAATGCCTGGATTCCCATGACAGTGACCCAAACCCTTTCCTGGTTAGAGCTTCTGATTGTACAGCATAAGGAATGAGGTCTCTGTTGTAGCAGTCACGGGGTTTGGTTTTGTTTTGACTGAGTTGTTTTCACATGTCATACCACCTGATATAACCTAAAAACAAACCATTAGATGTTCCCTAGGGTTGGCCAAAAAGTTCGTTTGGGTTCACAAACTTTTGAGCCAACCCAGTACTTTAATAAAGTAGCTGTGCCCTGCCCCATCCTATGTCATCCTTAGGCCAGTGTTGAGATGGAATGAACTGAAGCTCAGAGTAGTGTGTGGGCGTCTGGTGGTGATTTAAAAAAAAGGAACACTTTTACATATTAACGCATCCAAAGTTCCTTTCTGTACATTGCTTCACTTTTTAAAAATTCTTATTCAATTTTTGCAATTACCCTAATGGGTGGGTAATCAGTACCCCTAATTTCCAGGTGAGGAAACTCTTCTGTGAATTTAGATCTAGTAGCACTTAGGTGGGATGGCTGGGGATGGGGGAACCACCCATGTTACTTTCCTTCTCACCCCTCCTTTCACTTGTAGGACAAGCATAGTTTCTATCACATCTCTGCCCCCAAACTCTCTATATGTCCCTGATCTCTATGGTCCCTGCTTTCTTTACAGCCTCTGTTTTCAGGTTGCTGCACAGCCTCGTCCATGACAACCACCTCATCAGCAAGAAGAACCAATACAGTGGCTTCATCACGCAAGGACTGCCCACACTGCACTCCCAGAGCCCAGGACCTGGACTGTGCTGAGAGCAGGGGGCAGAGCTGTTGGGCAGGCAGAACAGCTGGATGCCCAGGTTACTCTGGACACCGTCCACATGTGGAAGAAAAGCCAAGTCTCTTCTTCCAGCCCCACAGACTGGCCAGCAGTGGCCCCTGTGCCCACGTGGTGCTGCCCTTCTGCCCTGCTGGCTTCCCTGCTCACTTGTCCTGGGCTGTGGGCCTGAAAAGTCAGGAGGAGAGACTACCTGCACCGTGTTTGGCTTTTTTTTTTTTTTTTTTTTTAAGAAACTATATACATTTGCAACCTTTTCTCCAGGTCTTCATAAAAAGCACTTATGAAACAACCTGGGTTGAACAGCTTTGGTGACCCCCCGCCCCCAGCTGTCTGGACCTAATCACGAAGAGGGGTGAGGCTAAGCCTTGCGGGGTGGAGGTGGGGAAGAAATCAAAGGCTGGCTCCTCTGATTGCTGCCTGCATGCATCAAATGGGCCAGCCGCTTCCTTGACTTTCCTGGGGAGGGAGTGTTAAGCTAATTAATGCTCCTTCTCTACAGGTGACTGGCTTAAAGCTGTGTAAGTGCTTTTACCACGCTGACTGCTCTGGGCTCCTGGAGCTCCTGATTGTAGTGAAATAACCCCTTTTCTGGAGTGGGGCCTTGCTCCCTCCGCCTCTCCACAGGGTGATCTCACCATAGAGGGAATGCTGGAGGATCCTGGGCTCTCTCACTCAGTTAATTCCAGGCAAGAAGGATTTTTTTTTTTTTTTGTGGGGGGTGGCAGCGGCGAGAGGCAACAGATTGGATGCCCTGTTCACATCAGTTAGTGGGGCAACCTTGGGCCTTATGCAGCCATGCAGTTTCCCAGCACTTCCGGTACTTCACCCCCTGCCTTCTAGAACTCCAGACTGGAAAGCAGATGGGCTCTTCCCCTTGGTAGATAGCTTGGTGCTTAGAAGTGATTTTAGCACTAGAATGGGTCACAAACTGTGTGACCTTCAGTAGGTTACTCAGCTTCTTTAAATCTTAAATTCTTTATTTTTAAATAGGGATGATCGTGCTGGGCACTTCACAGAGTTGCTCCACCTGCCAATGCTGGAGACCTGGGTTTGATCCCCTGCGTCAAGAAGATCCCCTGGAGAAGGAAATGGCAAGCCACTCCAGTATCCTTGCCTGGAAAATCCCATGGACAGAGGAGCCTGGTGGGCTACAGTCCAAAGAGTCACAAAAGAGTCGGACAGGACTCTGAGCAACTAAACAAACAAAACAAGGCGCGTAAAATGCCTGGCATGTTGCCCAACTCAGCTTACACTTCTCATTATCATCTTCATCTTTCTGAGGGAATTTCAGAAGGTCCCTCACTATTCTCTTTCTCGGTTTCTTCACCTACAAACTGTGAATTATTCTGTATTTGTAAACTTTTTTTTTTTGGGACCAGAAACTTTAGAGTACTAAGACCACCATATTGGCATATAGCATGGAGGGTAGTAAGAAAACTGAGAGCTCAGGAAGCCCGCGGGAAGAGGAAGTTATTGTGGATAAGAGGGGAGGCAGGGGGGAGATGAAATGGATAGAAATGAAACAGCAAATCATGATAAAGGGATTAATGCCCCTCAATCAATGCCAACAACTTTGAAACGTTCCCAAGAGGCGTAAGCTCTCTGGGGGCACTTCTGCGTTGGGTGGCTCCGGAAATGGAGGACCAGGTGTGGTTTCCAGGGAGAGAGGAGGTTCACAGCCTAGTGTTTGGCACACAGCAGATGCCCTGTAAGTATTTATTTGTTAATGGTTAATGAAGAATTCACAGCCCAGTTCTTCAAGGTGGAAGAGAGAGAGATGGCAGTAGCACCGGAGAGAAGCTGAGAGAGACCTTCTGGATGTTTCCAGAACCCAAGCTCTGCAGTCTATCGGAAGATGGGGCTGCTCTCCTAGAGGGACTGCAGGGGCCAGGAGAATCCTCTCTCAGGCCAGGAAACGCCAAGAGGCTGAGTGAGAATGGCTGGTCCTCCAGTCTCTCAGCTCTCCTGGAAAAGAGACATGAATGGTAATGTTTGCAGGGGAAGGAACCCGGGCTTACAGTCCCGGAGGTATTAGAGGCTCTCTGTGGTCTACCCCATGAATATTTGATGTGAACTATAATATATTCTGTTAAATAAGCTCAACTACATGAAAGTACTTTAAATTCATCTCGTTCAAAGTTGTCAATGATTGGGTTCACCAGAAAGCTGACCTCAGGATGGAGAATCCTGTGTAGGAGGGTTATTGGGAAGTGTTCTTGGGATCAAAGGAGGGAAGGCACCAGGATGGGGCAGAGGGAGACACAGAGCGATGATGTTGTCTCAGTGAAGACCTCAGCCCACCCTGTGGAGGGGTCTGAAGGTGAGGTCACTTTCCACAGCTGTTCCAAGCTGGAAAGGCTGGGCCTTCATGCTTCTGCACTGATCAGCCACCAGATGAGTCACCAGGGAAGGGGTGTGACCTTGGCAAGTCAGCTCTCTCCATTTGAGACAAGCCCGCCATGCAGCTGAAGTAATAAATCTGTTACTTCTAAAAGGAGATCTGGGTGGTGCCTCCTAGCACCCACCACAATGGGGAAACATAAATTAATAGAAAACAATAGAGTAAGAAGAAAAATCTCTCTTCCCATCACTGCCTATTCTACCATACAGAGCACTTATATGAGACATGACAACATTCATTAACTTCCTTGTTTATTTTCTGTCTTTTAGATTGTTAGCTCCATGAGCCAAAGGATGGGAGCTGTTTTACCAGATAAGCACCGAGACCATCTCCTTGCATGATAAGTGCTCAGCAAAACATTGAAGGAAAAACCAAATGAGAAGCCATCACTGGTGGCAAGAAGCTGGTCAGGTACTGCAGATGCTCTCAGGAGTCAGGAAACAGAGGAGAGAATTATGCTCTGAAGCCAGATTCTATGGAACCAGTGACCTGGGGAATCAGTGAGACAGACTGGGTTGTGGAAATGCAACATCTGACGCTGTCATCAGGGATGTGCCATCCCCTCAGTCTCTGGGTGTCTTGCGTGGTTCCTCATCCAAGCTGGGCCTCCCCGGGAATGGGAGTGCGACAGTAAGGTACATTTCATTCTTCTTAGTCCACGATGATCCTTGCTGTATGTAGTAACACTGGCTGCTGCCTTGCCTACCCTCAAGGGGGCCACTTACGTGCTAGTGGTCACCTAACCCTGCTCCCCACAGCCTGAATACTTGGAGTTTCAACAGCAAGATGCCGGTGTGAAATGTGCAAAACACTTACGTGGCGCACGGGTTCCTGCTGGTCTGCTTGTGTCGGTCACGGTCACTATGGCTCCTCGTGCTTCACTGCTGGTGCCAGGAGTCTGGGATCCGACCACCTCCCCTTGTTCACCTCAGAGTCCTGCTGTGTTTGCCTTTCAGGATTGATTGGAAAGCGAACTTCAGGCCAGTTTTCAATTAAATAAAATTGGATTTAGTGGAGTGGAAGTTTCTTCCTCTTGCCCTTTCCAGGAAGAATCAATCTTATTAACATGTTCATGCTCCCTGAACTATTTGTTTTTATCTCCTCCTCCCTTTTTCAAATGAACTCATTAGGGACATAGAGGGTGTTTGGGGTTTTTTTAAAGCTTTTCAAGGGTAGAGTGACTGACAAAACTTGTTCTGGATGAGCTGTCTGCAGGGCGATCCTCCCAGAGTGGGCAGTTCTTCTGCAACAGGACTGAGTTGATTGCTTTCCTTCTTGGACAGATTCAATCCCCGAGGCCTCTTGGGTTCCTCCTGGATGGTAAGATGGCCCTCAGACCCAGGGGCACTAGGGGTGCTCGTTTCCAACCTTCTGCTGCTCTCCTTGGGCCTCTGAGGTCCACAGAACCCACAAACCCAGGCACCCTGAACCCCTTTCCCACCCACTAGCCCAGCAGGAGGACGAGGGGTATGGAGAAGGATGGGAAAAGACCAAGGTGCTGGGGAGATACCCCAAAGGCCTAACTTTCCATCTGGACATTAGGGTCTGTAGGCCCAGCCCATCCATCCGCTCAGGTGTTTGCTAAGGGACCGTCAGTTCGCTCTCATAGGAAGCTATAGAAGCAGACCTTCTCCCCACGTGCACCACCCCCTCAACCAGGAGTCTTAGAAAAATAAAAAGACATGATTAATACTGAGGCCCCCAAGACTCCTGGGAATTTAATGTACAGCATGGTGACTGAGGTCAGTAGTACTGTATTGCATATTTGACAGCTGCCAAGAGAATAAATCATAAATGTCCTTATCACAAGAAACAAAATTTTCTGAGGGGCTGTGAAGGACATACCCCTGCTGCTGGTTTCCCTGGTTACTGATGAGCCAATCTAATGTCAATCCCCCCTATAAATGGCAGCCTACCCACCCACCCCCCTCCTCCGTAGCAAAGATTGCTGTCCTGTCCTGCTCACCAGCTGCCCCACACCGTTGGGCTGTTGCTCCAAGGCCTGGGTTCAGGTGCGTAAGCTACCCTGACCAATATATCATTGATGTCTCTGTCATAACAGGTGAAAACATTACAAAACGCCCACCCAGGTGGTTGAGCAAGGCATAAAAACACTGTTGGGGGCTAGAAGTGCTGGGTGCACAACATACGGGACCCCCACGGACATCAGGAGTGACCAGGGAATCCACTTTGTCGCCATGAAGTTCAGGAGTGGGCTGATGAGAACGACACACACCAGCATCTCGCCCTGCCTCCCAACCCCACCGCTGCTGGGCTGTGAAGGAGCTGCTTCAACAACTGAGGTGAGAGACCCACTCCCTCATCTTGTGGACACCTCCCAGGAGCGCTGGTCACAGCGCTGACGCCATGGTAACCCAGTGGCAACTGGTCAATATCATCCAAGTTCAGCAGTTGACTACCGAAGGACCATGCCAGCTACTGGTCAGGACAATAACACTTTTGTCCTCATCACAGTATCCACTCCAGGAGCATATTATAATGTGGTCCTGAGACTGGCAGCTAAGTCCTCATGGTTCGGGTTTGCCACCTTGTGGCAAAGAGGATTAGAAAAGGACTTAACAGGTTTCACCTGTCTTCTCCTCCCTGGCCCCACCTAAGAGTCCACTTACCTAAGAGGACTAAGGTAAGTAATCCGGGCCCTCTACTAGAGAGCGGCGCCATTCTGCTAACCCTGAGGTCTGTTATATGGCCTCTCCAGCACTTAGCACCAGCTGTGAGGACTGCAGGGGGATGGGCAGTGTGGTCCTGCAGGCCAGATCGGGAACCACAGGCAGTGGTTTTATGCATTGCTCTAACTACTCAGTACGACAATCTCTAGGTCCGTCCATGTTGCTGCAAATGGCATTATTTCATCCTTTTTAATAGCCAAATAATATTCCATTGCATATTTGTGCCACATTATCCTTAAGTCAGTGAACATTTACGTTGTTTCCATGCCCTGGCTATTGTAAACAGTGCTACAATGAACACTGAAGTACAAGTATCCCTTCAGACTCTGTTCTTCTCCAGATATATGCCCAGGGGTGGGATTGCAGGATCATATGGTAGCTCTATTATTAGTTTTTTAAGGAACCTCCATCCTATTCTCCATAGTGGTTGTAGCAATTCACTTTGCCATCAACAGTTTAGGAAGGTTCCCTTCTCATCACATCCTCTCCAGCATTTATTTTTTGATGATGGCCATTCTGACTGGTGTAAGTGATATCTCATTGTAGTTCTGATTTGCATTTCTTTAATAATTAGTGTTGTTGGGAGCATCTTTTCATGTGTTTGTTGGCCATCTGTATGTCTTTGGAGAAATGTCTAGATCTTCCACCCCTTTTTTGATTGGGTTGTTTGCTTTTTTGACATTGAGCTGAATGAGCTGTTGGAAATTTTGGAGATTAATCCCTTGTTTGCAAATATTTTCTTGCATTCTGTGGGTTATCTTTTTGTTTTGTTTACAGTTTCCTTTGCTGTGCAGAAGCTTTTAAGTTTAATTAGGTCCCATTTGTTTGGTTTTGTTTTCATTACTCAAAAAAAATCTTGCTGTGATTCACGTCAGTGTTCTGCTAATGTTTTTCTCTTTGGGCTTGCACCTAGTTCTTTAATCCATTTTGAGTTTATTTTTGTGTATATTATAGTGAAGTGTTCTAATTTCATTCTTTTACATATAGCTGTCCAGTTTTCCCAGCACCACTTATTGAAGAGACCATAGCATGGATTTTATAGTTTTCTTTTGCCCAGTCAAAACTCAAGAGAAAGAAAAATCAAAATCTAAGGGAAAAAAACACACCCTTCATCCTTCTGTTTCCCTTTGTCTTCCTTCGTCTCCTACTCTGGTCTTCAGCAGTTTGGCCAAGGGTTTGGGTTCTGGGCTAAAGACGTGAGTGTTGGGAATACAGGTTTCTAGTGGGCTGTGTACCTTAGGAAGAGCAGAACCCCAAACATAGTAGTAACAACCTTGGGGGTCTGAAACCTCCATTTCCTTAGCACCTTATACAGTGGAAATGAGGGTCAAACTCAATCTACAACCTTCCACCAAGACCTCCCACTGGGTTCCTTCAACAAGCCAGAGGCGGTGTTGGTTAACATTCTTGCTCTGCAGAAAAAGAGGGACTGGCTGAAAATGAACACCATGTGCTTCCTACTGCAGTGTGTGTCACACTTGGGCAGTGCTTTTAATCCAGAGCAAGAAATGCTAAATCTTTTCATGGCCATCTCAATTTAGGATTTGTCACTCAGGATTTTTTTTTTTAATGGGCTGTGCTGGGTCTTAGTTGCAGCGTATGAGATCATACTTGCAGCTTGTGGGATCTAGTTCCTTGACCAGAGATTGAACCCGGGCCCTCTGCATTGGGAGCATGGAGCCTCAACCACTGGACCAACAGATAAGTCCACACATTTGGGATCGAAGATGGGTGTAACACTGAAAAATCAGGGCTGTCCTGCCTCTTGCGATTTTCTATTGTAATTTTTCCATACATTTTATTTTGCAGATAAAATGAATCATTATTTTCCCTTCAAGCTTGCAAAATTTTCTCTGGGAACACTGTTTTGCACACAGTGTGAGAGAAAGTGGATTGTGAACAGAAGCACCTGGAGCACACAGGGAAATGAGCCAGCACAGGGCAGGGTCAAATGTGTGACATCTTTCCTGCCATAGGGTGGATCTCCCCTTCTAATTAACCAGGTGTCTGTTTTCCTCTTCCTGAATTTTCAGTGGCCGTTTTTTAATTGCATTGACTTCTTTCCAACACCTGACACGTGCCTCACCAATCTTCAGCCAAACAGCAGGTGTTAAGTGGACCCAGACCATCCAACGCTAAACTAAGGGAAAATGAAAGGTCAGCCTGCCCAGTCTAACTATACAAAGAATGCTTCCTTAAAGTGATTCCTGGGTTTTGAGCCCCTGTTAGGTATACCTGAGATGGGGTGTGAATTACCAATAGCCTGCACATGGCACCAGTAGGAAAACCATAATCTGTAACTTCTTGTTTGGTGAAGATTCCCAGACCCCTCCCAGCAGTTGTCCTGCTCATCTCACAGTGTCCTGGGATTTTTCAGAGAGACCCGAGCTCCAACTCCATTATTGTGGACTCTCAAAACCTTTTGATGAATTTCATCTTTTCCCCAAAGGTAAGAGCAGGCCGTGAAATCAGCAAGTTTCATTTATTTAGAATGTAATAGGTTTTTGATTATCTGGGAACTGATTATTCTGGATTTTTAGAAAACAAAGCTCATCACCACAAGCCAATCCTACTGAAAAATCACTGGAGAAAGTGAAAATTCCACTTGTAAAATCATTTTATTGGTATAAATATACATATGAATAAAATACCTCAGCCTGTAATGTAAGTGAATATTTGTGAAATGTCTTAAAAAGTAGTATTTTGATTTTTTTACAGGTGTCAAAGTATTCTCTTAATCACACATTAAAAGCTAATATGCAGAACAGAAATTAAAGGCCTTCAAAAACATGAATATTCATAAAACCTCATTCCAATCAACTATATACATTAATCTGGGAGCATGGTAGAATCAGCCATGGGCCTTTCACTCGGTTCTTAACTCACTTGGTGGTATCACAAAGGTCACCGTACCAAATTTAAATGTACAGTTCCACATCAGGAAGGAAGAAGTTCCCCATGGGAGAATGTAAAAACCATACCCAAGATCTGATATATATAATTTATACAAATTATTAGTGTGCTCTGTTAATTACAGTGTGCAATCGCATACATCAAGAATAAATTGCTCTATCAAGTGCAGGTTTGACACAGGTACAGTCAGCTGGGTGGTGGTACTCATGAGTATGTGTCCAGTTACCTCGTTTACCTCCCAAACTCATCGGACGGGGCAACCTTTAGCTGCCTCAGAGAAATTCAAGTAGGGCCCTTGGGATAATGCTGGCATTCGTTGAAGGCAGATGAAGGAAGGCATAGAAATCAAATGCCAAGGGTTGGGAGAGATCAAACCTGTGCTTTGATTCCCAAGAAATGGATTTGTTTTGGTTCTCGAAAAAAGGAGAAAGAAAGCACCAAGAGACAAATGCTTAGGAGAGAGAGATGTTGCCCTTGGTTCCTCTCTGATGGCTAACAGAAGTGCCCCTCACAGTAAGACTTCTGTGTGAGTGACCATTTACACAAAAATATACTCTCTCTCTGCTTCTTCCCCAGAGTCGCTGCATTTGCTGCCTGGCGGCCCGTCTTTACTGGAGGCCCACTGCTTTTGCTCTTGACACTCCTGGGCCTGCTGGCTCCAGCTTCTCCTGGACACTGAAGGAAGGGAAGAAAGTCATTCCAGTTGATGAACAAGGAGATGATGGTGGGGTAAGACAGGCAGGGGTCCTGAAGAGTGTGGGAGGGTTTGAGATGAACTTTCTCAGAAACAATTTTCCAAGTACATTTCAAGACTCTAAACAGAAATTAAAAACAAAACAACACAGAAAACATAAAAACCCCAGTCTATGAGAGGGTGAGCCTCATAGATGCGGTTGACCATCTGAGGGTGAGGACCCCAGCAGGGGAGGGTGGGGGTGAGAGCACAGGGAGAGGCCAGGAAGGGGGAGCACCTGGAAGCCACTGTGTCCCAGGGGACCTGCTTAGTCACGCGGCACAGGAAACAGAGCCTGGAGGCACCGCTGGACAGATATTCCACCCATTGCCTTCTGCACACCATTTAGGGTTGGCAATCCCTGCTTCAAGGACAGGATATGAGGAGGCGCCCCAGTGATCTCTGTCAGGCCTTTCTGTGTCTCAGAAAACTTCAGTTTCACTCACTCTCTAGGAAATGGAATAAAGTCTTGTGGAAATGAATTAATGCTGCCTCTATTCAATCCTTTAGGAACAGCTTCCAAGTGAAAAAACAAACTGCCGTGTTCGTTGCCTGTTCTGATCACATATGAACACGGGGGAGCTACAGAGCAGTGATGAGAGAACAGTCACCGGACTGGGCCTCTGGGATGGGTCCTGCCAGGCGCGCTCTTTGATCGCTGTTACTCTCCACAACTACTGGGTAGGTTCTGTAAAACTTGGAATCAGGATTTAAATTAAATCTTTCTCCAAAACCCATGTTCTTTTCTACTAGGTCATAGCTTTTCAGCTACTGTACCTTGGAAAAGGTCCAGCTGCCATACTACCAAACGGCTGTTAAGAGTTATTAAATATTACTCACCAGGTCTAATGTAGAGATGTCACTTAAAAGCGAAAAGTACCAAACCCCATGCACTTTGTGTGGCTTGAAAGAGTGCAGCTACCTCACTACTCAGAAGTTTAAATATCCAACCAGGAACCACAGTCCTGGAAACTGAGAAGATTCATTTGATGCTTTGAATCATTTTGATGTTAGCATTATGTTAAAAAAAACTCATCTTGCCAGGAACTGGCTATTTAAATGTTTCATCTGCTAAGGAATGTTGTTTTAGGAAGTGAAAACTCATGAAAGCCAATAGGCAAAATGCAAAAATAAAGTACTTCTCTTGCCAATCCTCTTGTTAGGGCCAGATTCTGATCTCTACACAATAAAAATTTAAGTTTTAGTTAATTACATTGAATTTACTCAAAATTCTTAAAAGGATACAATTTCATGATAAAAAAGTAATTTGTAAAAAACTTTTGACTTTTTACCCAACAGTTTTGAGCAAATTCTCAGATAGAGGGGAAAAGCAAAGAATAAATATTATATTGATGTTTTATTTTAGCTTGATTTGGGTTTAAAAAAATGTGTTTGGTTCTTTGAAAGTTGTTAACAAGCCAGGTTTTGGGAGAAAAGTTAAGTAATTTGATAGTAATATTCAATATTTAAGTTCTGAACTTCTGTGTGTGTACTATGAACAGGGGTTAGCAGAGAAAATTTACTATATTTTGATCTTGAAATACGTTGCAATAATCTAACCTCAAAACAGATCATGACTAGTGAAATCGGCTAGAAAATCTTACTCATTTTAAAAGTAAAATAAGCATTACTCAGGTTTCTAACACTACAAATTCAAAGGAAAAAGTATGCTGATATATTGCTTGTTTATCTTCAGAGCAAACGTATTAGCTTTCTTTCTCAGATTAAAAAATTTCATCCTTCCAAATACTTATAACATCCTCAGAATCCCAGGTCTAATTGATGTCACATGATATGACATCAAGAATACCCTCTAAAAATGGAGAAATTCCTGCAATCAAATACGTTTCTGTCACAGAGAAAAACCAAGAACCTTGGACCAGGACTCACCGAAACTGAGTACCAATCCAACACAGGAATCTTCCTGCAAAAAGTAAGACTGTCCTTCAGTCTCCATCTAAGTGACCCTAGCTTCTGAGTCCTCCAGGCCGGGGGAAGGGGCGGGGGTGGACGCAAGGTAACAGGCTGGTTTCTGAGTTGGTGACATAGAGCCAACCTGGTACCAGTCGTGAAAGCAAAACTTCTAATTTGCCTGACATAGTCACTGAGAGGAATAATGATATGCTGATTCTGGAGGACTGTCAATGCAGTTCACTATGGTGGGGACATTATTTAAAAATTCTTTCTAAAAAATTCACTTTCGTTGATTTAACTCTACCAGTTGTGAATGTGGTAATGGGTCTAGTACCAGGCTGACATTTCTTTGTATCATAAGTAAGGCACCATTCTTGGACAGGAAAACTGAGGCATGGTGAGATCAAGGGACTGTTTGCACAACTCACTTGTTTGAGTTTGAAAGCCAAAGCACTGGGTATTAGTCCAGATTGCCTGTGCAAACAACCTTAGTAGGAGATGTGTTCTTTTCATTTGTTTTCCAGCCTTGAGGCAGCATTATTTGGTTGCATGTAATTAGGACAGTAATTACAAAATTACAATTATATTTAAGTAGGTTCAGTATTTCTGAATTCAGACTTTTTACTAATTTAGAGAAACTTTCTCTTAGGCAGCCTGATTTAATGCTTGACTTGATAACTGTTTTGAAGACTGTTTTACTACACTTCTTTAATGCAACAATTCAAAGTTCAAGAGCTTCTCTATATGTGTCTATACACATTTATTACCATTATAGGTACCATTAAAATTATAAACGATACCTAAGTAAACAGGCAATTTATTCAACAGAAACAAACAGTCTATGTATATTCATATCCTGTCTTCAGTGTTGATAACTGATAGAGGCTCAAATGTGAAATCTGTCATTCTTGAAGATGATCTGAATTTGCATATATATATGCAAATACACATATATGCTAATTTTAGAGCATCTTAAATGTGCATATAAATTCAGAATTAGAGATTGATATAAAAATTTGAGCTTTTCTCTATTTTAAACTCCACTGACATTCATATTTCCCAGGAGAAAAACATGATGACCTTAAAATAATAATCTGTATTGGCCTTGTTTTTTTTGAAATATTTTCTGACAAGCACCGAAAGTGTCAATGAACTGTTAAATTTCTTTCAGAGAATTCACATGGGGTAGTAGAACCCAGATCTGGTGAGAAATGGGGAACACAGCACTGGGTTATAGATTATTAGCCACAACCAAATATTTGTTGGCTATAGGCTGAGTTATGGAAGAGGCAAGGAATCTCAGAATATGATGGCCTGTCCAAATAGGATACATTACAATGCATACAATGTCAAAACCAACTCTTTTCAAGAAAATAGGACATACTGTAATGAAGACATCACACTTATATTAAACGTAGAGAGGAAATGATATGAAATTCGAAAGATGCAATTACAAATACTTCCAGGAAAAGAAAGTAAGCATTTTACCTGTCAAACCAATATTAAAATAGCCACATAATTAAAACATGATAAAAATAGGCAGCATGCTTTGAGAACAATAGCTTCTGTTTGTTTCACAGAGAAATGATTTAGGAAGGTAAGAAAGCTGCTTTAGCATAAACAAAGCTGCTCTTAAAATACTTTAAAGAAAACTACACACTGTGGTTTAATAGAATTGCTCTGCTAATTGCATTTGTTAACCAAACTATTCAGAAAGCAGACTGCTATGCAATTCTCAGGGGTGAAGACAAGTGCTGGGAATCGGCACTAACAAAACAAGATTAAAATATTGGACATCAGATTATTTTAACTGAAGCTCCTCTAAACATTATGCTTTTGGTTCCTGTTCATATCTCAAGAAGTCTAGACAGGAAAGCAGATCAAGATGGTCCTATTGAATTCCATCAAAATTTGATGTAGCCCATCACAATGAGAGTTTTAAACCAAAGAGGTCATCAAAAAAAGAAAAAAAAAAAATCAGAGAGACAGAATTTCTTGCCTTTCTAGGATTCGGCTTTTCTCCGGCTTCATCTTATTTTTACTCTAACTCAAAACCTCCCTGGATGGTCAGTGTGGTCCTAGCACACGGGCTCTTCATCCGTGTGTTGTATATAAAGTGCTTTGGTGGTCACTTGAGAAATGAATGTTACATTGCATGAAGGGTACTTTGTTAACAACAAATGATTATAAGTCAACTGATGCAAGAGTTCAAATGTAAATTTCCCAAATCTAGCAACATCCAGGTAAACTTGGGTGTCCTTATCAAAAGAGGCAATATAGAGCTTCTGATTTAATATGAAAATGTCTGATTGTAATTTATATGATTTGAAGATAACAGATTTTCTTGAAAATATTGAAAAATCTCTTTCAGAGAGAAGCTATGTAACTGTGTGACTATGAACACACCTAGCACAGGAAATCCTTTAAAAATCAAGAAATAAGTGAGCTGTTTTCCTCTAGGGCAGGTGCTACCCAGCCCAAACAGAATGGCGCTTTCTTTATGCAGTGGGCCATGTCCTTAACGCCACCTGCCACCTGGCTAGCGTGCGCTGGGCCAAGAGCACATGGCTTATCTCACAGCGTCTGGTCAAGAAGGCTGACCCCAATGCTGTTGCTGGTGGGAGACTGGTAGATGCTTGCTCCAGTGTTCTTGTTTTTAACTGTGTCAGAGAACGCCCTCAAAGACAACAGTTTCTATGAGAAGTCATAACTCACTAAGCTACTAAGCTAAATAAGGTAGATCAAAGGTTTGAGAACGGTTTAGCCTTTTTCAATAAATGGATATTATCCCTATTTTAAGTTCACTTCCACTGACCTGCCTTCTGGGATGCTTTCTGAAGAGGCAGTAAGGGGTGTGGGATTATGGCTAGACTGTGGGCACTTTATCCCTGGAGCCACCTACCCTTATATGTTACCATCTGATAAAGTATTACAGGGAAGGGGAAAAAACCTATTCCAAGGGAAGAAATCCCTTAAAGAAGCTTCAGATATCAAAATATTTAATATTTCTTTTATGATACTAAAACTTCCTTTAAAAGACTTTAAGTCATATTTATAAAAAGCTATTAACCAGGGAGATGATGAATACTTAGTCATAGAAAAGCCATTTCCTCTATGAATCAGCAGTACTTATTCTAAAATTTCCACAGGAGATAAAAGCTGATTTAAAATCCATTTCCTGGGACTGTCCTCACCTGAAGGGAATTTTACAGGATGTATACAGTGTCAAATGGAAGACAGTTAATGGGTAACTGTTGTAAAGTAATATAAAAGGTTGAAAAGTAAATTGGTACTTTTCCTTTCTTCCTATAGGGTTACAAAGTGTCCACTGAAAGATAACCTGTATCCTTTGCTAGAAGAGTGTAAGGTAAGGTGTTTAGCCAACATTCTCTAAAGGTAACCATGTTACTCTTAATTTCTGACCCCATCCCAGCTTAAGAAGAGTAAAGAGAGAAAGGAAGAGAATAGGAGACATGACCCCAAATATAAAAATCAACCTCCATGATCACAAAAATTTGAAAGGACAAGTCACCATAATCCAAAGTAACTTGGTCCTCCCTCGTAAGAATTTCTGTTTTTAGTTTTTTAAGTCAATACTTTTTGTCCCCTAATGGAAGGACCATCCTGCTGCCATTTAGAGGAAAAAAAAAAAAAAGATCAATTGTATGAACAATCCCTGACCCAGTCCCAGGATAGAAGTTACTTTCAATTAAAGTTTGTTTTTTTGTTAGTGCCAGTTCATAAGCTTTGGGACAGTGAGGGATGATAAGTGAAGACTCTAACCATTTGTTGGCTGTGACTTCCTGTGCCCAATTGCATTCACTTCCTCTTCTGCAATGGTGGAGTACAGTTTTGAAGGTCTTTTCCCTCTACCGGAAGGCTTGCCACTGTCATGATCTGAATGCCTTTTGTAATAATCTCCTCTTTGCACTACTGAGGAAAAGGGATCCATTTTACCCTTTATAGTAGCAAATACATCAACGTGTTGACATTAATATTAAAAAATATTAATATTAAAACTTAAATATCAGCTTACCCACCCCACTTAAGATTCAAGGTACCTCCAGTGTTGGTCCTGAACAGATACACCATTATCTACAGAATTCAACAGCCAACATTATGGAAATGTCGTGCAAAATGAGGTGAGCTCCGAGTCTGCCCCCAAATATAACTAACAGAAAGGCCCCCGCGTTACTATTTCAATTCCAAGATGGATTAACAAAATTCACATTCACTATGGAATAATCCAGAAGAAGCACAGCCGTTTACCTGATTCAGAAATGAGTTGGGCACGCTAGTCCAGAGGGAGGCACGGAACAAGGAAATGAAGTAACTGGCATGAATAATGTACAAGAAAGTAGGAATGGGAACAACAGGAACAGTATTCTAAAGGAAAAGAGGGCTCACAGTGGCTCTCATTCCTGGGCCAGCTTAGTGGACAAGCTGAAAAATAAACTGAAATCAAAACATTACCACCTCTGACATTTACCAACTGTTCTGAGACCTCATGTATATTTTGAGTCCAATTTCAGTTTCAAGCAACACCATCAGAATGATCTCAGAGATTATCCTGGATCCCAGAGGGGAAATCAGGCATTTCCATAACTCTCCAGTCTTCAGCTGGAAAGATGGGGGGTGTGAACCATCCATAGTATTTGCTATTAGGAGAGTGGGGAAGGGAATCAAGCATCTACCTGTGAAGCCCTGATACGTTTGAGAAGCAACACATTCATTCCTAAGTTCCTAGGGAAAGAACACCTAACTTTTCCAAAGCAGCCAAAGACGTGCCTGTAGCATCTAGTATTTCACCATATTGGTTAACGCTAGAGGCTCTATGGGCACACTCTTTTACTCAGGAGACTGGTAGGTTACTCTGGGCCTCGTCTTAGGCATCTTAGAAAAAGTCATTTTTCAAAAACGTTAAGCAATTATTTCTTGTTCAGCCCTCAGCCCTTTTCCTTTCAATCCATCCATATTTCCAACTGCTTTTGACAAGACAAACATTCCTATTTACCCTCACTACTCCTCCATGCCTTCCCATTTCTCACCAACAAAATTCTTTCATTTTTCAAAGCTTCCTTGTAAGTCAAGACACAAAGACAGCAGTTGCAGAAAGGGAAAAATGAGGGTAGGATGGGGAAGGGACTTGTGTGGTTTGAGCAGGCAGTCACTCTGACCTGACACCACACCAATTCCTCTTTCTAGACCAAGGCTTTCAAAGGCTGTGGCTATAATACTGAATCCTGTATTTATTGATCACCCAGTGTCAAATGACTGTGTCAGCCATCATTCAATGGCTTTAGTTTCTCCGTTTGACAGACTGGTTTATCAGCTTTGGTCAAACCCCCCCACCACCACCTTCTTTACTTTACAGCCAGTAGGTGAGTGAAGTCTGTACACATCAAATAAGTCTGCAGACTGGAGATAGGAAAGCAGGCTGTGCTATTTTTTATGAGACTCTCAATCAACAAAGAGTGTACTCAGAAACACTTTCCATTAATTTCAACCCAAAAGAGAATGAGCCGAGGTAGGAAGATGTCACAATCAGAGCAATCCGAGAATTCTAAAGCATCAAGCAATCTAAAATAAATCCAAGCAACCCCAAACCACGCTGAGAGCTATCTGGACATGGGCGACGATGGCTCCAGATACTTTCTTAATAGGTGGGGCTTAGAGCTGGCAATTACACTTTATGATAGACATAACTGCACATTGAACAGAGTGGGAGAAGTGGAGAGAAACAAGATGGGGTGCAAAAGTCAGCCCAAACACCTCGCCTCCACAGACAACAAGATTTGATCTGATACTGGGAGACAGCATTCGAGCCCTGGGATTATCTTGCTCTGCTCCCACCCCAGCAAAGTAAAAGAAACAGAAAAGACACAAACTGGTGTGACAGTGCTCTGAGAACATCCATGCAGGTGACACTTCTGAGAATGAGGGTCATCTAACTTCACGACCACGCAAGCTAACCATCCACCAGGTCTCCCAAGCCTGTGTGAGCCACTCCTGAACCATAGTGACAGCAACTGACCACCAGGGGGAGCTCTCCTGAGAAATAGTGGAACCTAGAAACCAGTCAGTCACAAAACAATGGTGTTGGCACTCCTAATACACAAGGGGTCAGTTCAGGAGCATCTAGAGATTACTATTACCAAGACCTTTGGGCTGAGTGACTCAGTTACGCTTTTACTCTTTGTATACAGTCTTTAAGACCTAGTGTCACCAACAATGTTGAATCAAGTCTGCTCTGGTTCCAAAATGTAATCCAATGGGTGCTGGCTGACAAACTCTAACCAAGATGAATTCCTTTCTCTAGAAATGACTCTCCTTGGGGAGAGCTACTGCAGAGAAAAGAAATATCTTACCTTCCCGGGAGAAGGTCCTAGGACTGGGCTGCGGGCTGCCCTGGCCATCTCTCTCTTTGTCTGAAGGAACTTTTTTCAAGACAGGTGGAAGAAGAGCGACTTTAGGAGAACCCGGACTGGATGGAGAGTCTGGGACATCCTCTGTGGAGACACAAAGACACCCATCAAACTGGATTCCTAAAGTATAAGCTGGGTTAGTCTTTAAATACAAATGACTAATCTTTTAAAAAAAAAATCATAGTTTTTCTGGCCAAAAATTAGTTTCATAGCCCAGTGAAGTAACAATAGAAAGAAAAATTAAAACTTAAGAGTTAAAAATCTATAGATATGAATATACCTTGCAGACAGAATTTCCGTTTCAGAATTTCAGTGAGCTGATATTTGAAAATTAGACTGTAGGTGAACTAAATACTCCTTCTGCCTCAAAGGCCATTTGATTTTCTTAAAATAAGTGATAGTTATAACCCACTGACTTTACATGCTCTCAAATCCAGTACAGTGGTCAGCATATGTATAGACTACTGTCTATAGATTACTATAGATTCGTACTTTCAGGAAGTGGGGGTGCATGTACCTACATATACTTACTGAGATCAGTTAGAATAACTTAAAATCATAGAGTTTGAGGACCAGAAAGGACTGTTGTGAACACTGTACAACTGGAGAGATTAAACGACCTGCTAAGATAAAAAGATGGCAAAACAGCTCATCTCTTATGTCTGAAGGCTGTCCTATTTCAGTCTAATTGAAAGGAAAAACTGAATTACACTCCCTTTCTCTGCTCTATCACCAGCAAGGTTAATTCTCAGTGTGTGTGTGGGTGTGTGTGTACATACGGACAGTGGGGGCTGTGTGCCTCTGATTGTTATTCACAAAAACAGGTCCATAGTTTGCCCAGCCCTGTTCTAAACCCTAAATATTTCACAGGATATCGGATAAAAACTGAGCAACTTACTTTTTCCCTAATTGCGGCTCTCATTCTTAACCTGTGGCTTTCTCCAGGGTCTGAGCACCTGGACTCAGCCTGCAGAAAGGTACGGCGAGCACCACACACGGGCGCTTTCACCATCCTGCCTCCGACCCACAGCCCTGAGTGCAAAGACGGTCCCTGAGTGGTGACGTGGGTGCTGAATGAAGGAGCCCTTTAGCCTCAGTCACTTTAGCAGGTTTCTCACGGCCCTCTCCTGCAGACACCTCTCCCCCCGCCCCTGCCCAGTCATGTTCACCAGACGCCCTGGAAACCGTCTGTGAAGGCCCAGGCCCTCCAGCTTGGGAAGCCATCTGGTCATAGTGTTACTCCCCGACCGGCAAAAACCAGTCCTCACCGGGCCGCGAGGCAGTTCTTGGTTTCTGCGGAATGGTGGGCCGCGCCGCCAGGTTGGGTTTGGGAGTCTGCAAGAGGGGCTTCGGGCTGGTGGGCCTGCTGGAAAAGCTCCGGGGCTTAGAGCCCGCCTCCGCCTTGAGGTCGGCTTTGGCATTCTTTTCTGGGGTTCCCAAACCGAAGCGGTTCTCTGGATGCACTTTAGGCACTAAAATGAAAATGGGCATAAGAAACACACTTTATTGTAAAACTCAAAGGTGAAAGAAACCAATCCTTTAGAGACTTCTATAGCTGTTTATAAATTCTCATTTTATTTAATAGAAGTATAGTTGACTTACAATATTTGTTTCATGTGTACAAGTAGTGATTCAATATTTTTATAGACAATATTCCATATAATGTAGTTATAAAATACTGGCTGTATTCCCTGTGCTGTGCATTATAGCCTGTATCTTACTTATTTTGTACCTGGCAGGCTGTATCTCTTAATGCCCCTCCCTCCCAGCCCCTCCCCACCGGTAACCCTTAGTTTGTTTTCTATATTTGTCACCAAAGATATTTTAGACAGAAACACACTATTCTAGCATGTTTTCAGAATCAAAACATGCTGGTGGAAAACTAAGATTCTTGGTAGAAAAACAGTGAACTCAGTGGCGCTCTTCTGATCACTTCTGACTATTCCACAGATGACAAGCCTCATGTTTAATAGGGTACATGCCCATAGGGGCATACGGGGGCAAGAACCGGTCTCAACGCGTTTGAAGCACTCAGGTCTTCCTTAGATCTGGTGCAAGATACAGTATAACCAACCGTAGGCACCTCTGTTCTGGACGACACTCTGGAGTTGGGCTGCAGGCTCTGGGAGAGGAGGACTGTGTCCCAAACCTCACGTTTAGTGCAAACCACTCCAGGAGCATCATCTCCTGCTGCCTTAATTTATCCAGATAACAGGGAAATATAAACTGGCTGAAAGTGAGTTACAGTCTCTTTCCTTATGAAAATGCTAAAGTTCAACACAAGAATGTCAAACAGCAAAATGAGGTAATTAACCAGCTACTCTCTGGTTTCCACCTAAAGTCTATTACTCTGTTACTACACCTAAAAAATCAAAGGGACAAAGGGTGTTGAATATTCATGGGTGTTCAAGCTGAGAGAAAAAAGCATTTCCTCATGTCAATTAAAAGGGCTCCCTGTTATATACTATATGTGGCTTATTTTTGAAAACATCAGCAAAACAGACTCATGGATACAAGAAACAAGCAGGTGGTTACCAGAGGGGTAGAGGGGTGAGGGAGATTAAGAGGCACAAACTTCTGGAGACAAAATAAGTGTACCACAGGGATGGAATGTACAGCTTGGAGAAGGAATACGGTCACTAATACTGTAATAACTTCATATGGTGACAAATGGTAACTAGACTTGCCATGATGATCACTTTGTAATAGAAATATCAAATCACCATGGGGTGTACCTGGAGCTAATTCAGTGTTCTAAGTCAATTACACTCCAATAATAATTGATTTCATCAGCCATGTCCCCTCTCTTTTTCCCCTCCCCAAATGCCCCCAGTTTAGGAGTTCTTCTCAGGAAATCTCTTCCCTTTGTGGAGTCAGGAAAGGTGCCTTGTCCAGGTGCTAGGTTCTTGTGGTGGGAATGAGCCCTTAAGTGGAGCTGGGGCAGGTGAAGGGCTGTGGTCTTCTAGGGAAAGTCAAGGTCCATTCTTGCTCTCCATCTTTATTTTCCTTCTGTCAATCACATGTGACTCCTGGGACCAGAAGGTCATAGTCTGTCCTAAAGGGGTAATGGCAGTGGCCTGACTTACCAGCCCCACCTCCATCCAACCGTTCTGTGCTGCTCAAGGTCAGGCTGGAAGAATCCTGGGAGACAGCATCATTCCCAAGTTTCTAAAAAATTCAAGCACCCCACCGCAAAAGTGCTTAGTTATTTAAAGTGTCAAGAGAAAAAACAAAGCAGATCCTAAGTGACAACAAATAATGGCTCCTTAACTCTTCTGCCATGACATTGACTGTGCCTGACTTCGTCTCCCTTAGGCGCTGCTGCTGAGACAAAACTGCAGGAAACACTAGATGGCGCTTTCAGATCACTGGTGTAGGTCTTGAGCACCTTAAATCCTAAGAATTTTGTTACTTGGAGCCCATCTAGTTATCCGATCCAAAGCACAAAGAAAAAAAACCCTCCAGCACTTCTCATCTTTCTACCAAAAGACAGCTATATTCATCGATGGAAACAGTGATAAAATAAACAGCTCATTAGTCAAAACAGCACGTCCATTGTTGTAAAGAAAGTCTGTAAAACAGACTAAAATGTAAACATTTCCTTGGGCATCTGACTCACCAAAGATGTGGTCACAGTATTTACTCAGAATTCTGGCCAGTGAAGGCCACGTCGTGCCTCCTTTTGTTAACAGAATATAGTTTTATCCCAACTCTCTTCTGAGAGCTAATGAGTGAGTTAGGAAGGACCTGTAAATAGAAAATTGCTAGAGAACGGTGGTGGTGCTGGTGGAAAAACTATGATGAACATCTGTAAAATCATGCGGGATGCAGGATTTAATGAAACAATCAGCATCTTTAGAAGTAATACAAAAAAGCCCTCTGTGTCCTGGTATAACCACTTACTTTCTGAAAATCAAGAGTTCAGTAAGATGAACTGTTTTATTCTGATACTTTAAATAAAGCTGGAGAACCCAGTCTTATAAACATAAAAGAGTTCAGCATAGTGCACAGACACCAAAACCTGAGTTTTTCCTGAGGGCAGGAAAAATATAGAAGTTAAAGGGAAGAAAAATAAATACACAACTTATACTTTTAAAAGAGGTTCAGAAATAAGTAATGCAGATTTGGGGGTACTCAGTTCAGTCACTCAGTTGTGTCCAACTTTTTACGACCCCATGGACTGCAGCACACCAGGCTTCCCTGTCCATCACCAGTTCCCGGAACCTACTCAAACTCATGTCCATCGCGTTGGGGATACTCAGCAGTTTTTAAATGATAAAATGCGTATTCATAGCAACACATCTCTATAGTCAAATATTCAATTAATTCTAACAATACTTTGCCTTTTAAATCTTTGAATTTAGCAAGGAACTTTCAGGTTTGGAAAAGGACATAAACTCTGAAAATAACTGAAAAAACAGATCTCCCTGGTTAGAACTAGAATCTGGTTTCAATCATTTTCTTTGCCTCCGTCAGCTCTCCTATCTCCAGTGACCCTTGTGTCTCCATTTGGATTCAGCAGTCTTTCCCCAGAGTTGGAGCACGTCCTTGGCACAGCTGTCACGTGTTTCTGTGACAGGCACAGGAGCACCTGAGCAGGTGAGAGGTGGACCTTCAGCCACTGCCCGACCTTCCAGGGCTGAGGCTCTTCAGGAGTGCGTGACCCTAGTGCTGGTGGAAAAACATGGCCAGGTCCTGTCTGTGCTCTGTGTCCTTTGGGAAAGAGCCAGGTGTTTGGGGCTTTTTATTTAACTCATAGGCTGTTTTCCTGTACCTGTCTTGCCCATAAAAACTGAATGGAGACAAAAATGACAAAGGCAACCAAGTCAAAAGAGACTCTCTCCCTTACCTTCAGTGAGCAGGCAGCCTTGGCTTTCATCTCCTGCTTGGCCTTATCTCCGCCAGCAGCCCACTGCCCATCATCTGGACCCCGTACCTTCGCCCTCCCTGTGGGCTGCCCTTGCTGTCACTCCGATCCACCTTCCCCACGTCTTCTCCTTGACTTTCTTCTAAGGAGTCGGGTGTTTTGATCTCCTCCATCCGATCAGCACTGCCGTTGTGCTCGGCTGGCTTTGTGTCCTTCCTGGGGGCGTCCACAGCTGGACTTCTGACTCCCGCCTTGGGGGAGGAGAGTTCTTCTGTTGTCAAGATTGTTGAGGACCGCTCAGGTTTGGTCCGGGGTTTGATTAAATTGAGAAAGCCAGTTTTCCGAAAGTCGCGTTTTTTCTTCTCATCTCCCCCTTCACTAAGCTCGTGGGACTCTGAGCCCCTCGCTGACCATCGCCTATGATTCAAAAGAAAATCCTGTTGGGTTTACTGTAATTAAAGCTTCAGCAAGAGTCACTCAAAATAGAAATAAGGAGATGGCTGCTTATATAGCAACAATCTTGAAACATTTAAAAAAGTTGACTTGGAAATTGGAAGGTTGACTATCATCATCACATCCACAGGTGAGGAAACTGAGGCACATAAAAATTAAGAATGAGAATCTGAAGGTATCGTTGGGAGGACTGAGAGCAGAGGTGAGTTTTTTCTGTTTAAATGCTCTAGTCGAGTGCCTCTCCACTCGTAAGAACTTTTAGAAAAGGTAGCTCCACTCATGGCATAGATAGGTGACTGCCTTATTTAATTTGGAGGGTCCTGAAAAGGCCCAGATTTCCCCTAAAGTGCCTGTAATCCCTCCACAGTCATTAGATAACATTTGAAATCCCAACCTAAGTGCTCAACTCAAACCAAGATCCAGATCCTTGCTTAAATGTAAAAATAAATTATAAAAATAAAAAGCACTATTCAAAGCCAAAAGAAATGTAATACCACGGAAAGAGGCAATGACATGAAAAAGCAGCTGGTGAGCTTTGAGAGAGGTTTCTCAGAATATTCTGAACATTCTGAAACCTGGGGAATGGATGGGGAGAAGTAAATGATTTGGGCTGAATGGGAAGTTATCATGAGAGCCTTTCACTTAGAGCTGGAAGCTACTCATGTAGCTCCTCTGAGCCCCCAGGAAAATGCCAGCAGGAGAATTCTTTTAAAAAAGAAAAAAGGCCTAAGCCCCAGAAAGGAGAAAAAGCAAAAACAATAGTTTGGAAGGCAAAACAGGAGTGGAAACTGACTTCATAAATCTGGGAAAGCTGACCCCTGAAGTATTAGTTGGGAAGGCCCAGAAGCAAATGGATTTCAGGTGGAAGGAAACAGAATGTGCCATCCCATAATATGCTTGTGGCATAGGATTATTTTAGGCTGGTTATTTTTAAGAACAGCAGACACAGAGGAAATTTCTCTTCTGTAAGAGAAATATACATTTATACTGAAAATCACCATGTGTAAGGATGTACTGCTCTCCATACCAGGAGAAGCGGGATGACTAGATCCCTAGAAATTTATCAACAGAGAAGGGCCAGGACTTAAACCTGCCTAACAACCTTACCCCTTGTTTACCTGGTTCACAATAACATCCCCAAACTGTCTCTCTTCCGTCTTTAGCTGAAGGTGGTATGTAAGGTGGCGCTGTGGGCCATTTCAGAGAGTTAGTTACTCAGTGTCCCTGGGTGTCCCTCATGCATACAAGAGGTATATGGGTTAATAAACTCCATGAAACAAGAATAATAGAAAAATCTGATAGTGGAAATGGGAACCTCAAGGTTGGAAGATAAGACTGAGAAAATCTCCCAGAAAGCTGAGGTGGGGAAGGGTAAGAAAAAGATGAAAAAATAGAAGAGAAGCAGTTTTTTTTAAAAAAAACTAGGAAATCAAGAGAAGAAATACAATTTGAATAATAGAAGTCTAAGTAAAAGAATATAGAGAAAAAGGAAGCAAAGAAATTATGAAAAATAATTCAAGAAAAATTCCAGAACCAAGAGACACAAATTTCCAAATTGAAATGGTTCATGAGTGCCTAACAAATGGGTTTTAACAAAACAAGATCAAAAAACCCACACGAACATATCATCATAAGATGTCAGCATCCTAAGAACAGAGAGAAGTTCCCAAATACTTTCTGAGAAGCAGAAAAACAAGCCACAAACAAAGGATGAGGACTCAAGATGACATTGGATTCTTAGAGCAACATTAGGAGTAAAAGGATAAGGGGACCAGGTTTTCAAAATTCTAAAGAAAGATGGATTCCAATCTAAAGTTCTGTAGCTGCCACAGTATTAACCAAAATGCAAGACATATGAGTTTCAGAAACTCACCTCCTGTGCTTCCTTCTTCAGCAAGTAACCAGAGGAGGTGCTGCCCCAAAACAAGAGTGAAAGAAGGAAGAAGATGACCCGGCCAAAGGAAACAGGAAAGACACAGGAATGAGTGAGGAGACAACCCCAGCAGATGGCAAAGTGGGGACCCAAGGAGGAAGCAGGGGACCAGACCTAAAGGCCAGGCTGGGGTGGGTCAGGCAGTAGTGAAGTACGTGCCCAGGAAGATGAAACTGAGATGTGAGGAAACTGAGGGAACATTCATACCTTTACAGAGATTTAGAAGGCATGTCAGTGACAGGTATACAGAAAACTAAGCAAATGCAAAGGGGGGCAGTTATCAACTCCAGGGAAAATAAAAAGTTGGAAAGGCAATATAATCATTGCATATTGTATAACTCAGCTCTGAACATTTACGTGCTTATAATGAAGTAAATATGAAATACTGATGTAGCCAACAATTATGACACAGTTAACTAATATGAAAAATGTGATAGCGGAAATGGAAAACTCAAGGTTGGAAGATAAAACTGAGAAAATCTCAGAGTTGAGGCAGGGAGGGGTAAGAAAAAGACGAAAAGACAGAAGTGTATGTGTGTTTGCCTGCATGTGTTTGGTGGACAGTAGGGTCAGATTGTGTAGGAACTTCATTATCATCCTCTACAGTAAGCAGCCACTGCTTATGGTCACTATTTAAAACTGAAAAATAAATAGCAACAACAACAAAGTTATTATGAAATATGGAAACAAAAACAAACAGCTAAAAGATAGGAATTAATTGCCTCTGGGGAATAGGGAAAGAAACAAGGTCTTTCTTTAATTTCTTTTTTATAAAACACCTTAAAACACCTCTGACATTTTAAACTACGAGGAGCATGTGGAACTTCGATTTTCAAACTTCCTTCATACTACTTGATGGTTTGATCTATGCCTGGACCTCTACATAGCAAACTGACAACGATCTGTTTTTATGTAACAAAAAGAAATGAAACAAATCACAACTTCTAGTAGATTCCATCATTATTTGATGAAAATTGATGCACCAGTTCTATTTTTGTACTAGAACATGAAGAGAATCCTAAAGCAGTATCTTTTAAGGGTTTTACACCTTATAAAGTTTCCCCAGCTTTCACTGGACTTATTAGAGCAGGCAGCAACTTTTAAGGGCAGAGGAGGTCCCTCTGGCAGTGACAACACATAAAATCCAGATTAAATGTGCACAGACCGCTCCACTAATTCAACATCAAAAGTTTGGGACGAGGAGAGCCTATAGTATTATCTGTTTATACAGATACAGGCCAAGATTGTCTTGATTCATTCAACCAAGAGTTCTGGAAGCAACATATATTACAGGGTATGTCAGACATGAAGTTATAATGAGAAATCAGACCCAGGCATTTATTTGTGAAGGACAGTATTCTATAGGAAGAAAAGATTTGAAAACAAATTAAGTGGGATTTCCCCATTTGGCTCAGTTTATGTTGGTACTTTCTGAATTTTTTGCATTGAGACTATGTTCATCCATTCCCCACAATGTAAAAAAAGAAAAAACAAACAAACAAAACTCAGGGGTTATGTTGCTCTAACAGATGTATGCAGAAGATGAAAAGAAAAAAAGTGTCAAGTCAGCAATAGACAAGGGTTGTTAATTGGGGAGGAGAGGAAATGAGGCAGGGAAAAGCTTCAAAGAATAAATAATATTTACATTGGATCTTGAAGGAGAGAATAGAATTTTCCCCAATATGGCAAGCTTCAAGGCCAGTGTCAAAGGAGATGAATAATTGGGTCCAAAGCTTATAACATTCAGTAAGTTATACTGTTATGGATATAAAAATTTAACTTGCTCCCACCTCGCCATCCTGCAAAGGCAAGATAAGGCACATCAATCTATAGAATGGACCAGTTTTCCTTCCTTGTGCCTGGCCTGCCCACCCTCCACTTATCAGGATGGTTTAAATTAGTTCCTGGATTTGATATCTCAAAGTGAAGAACACTTCACCGACACAAATCCTTATTCAGAGTGTACTTGGGAATGGATCTGCATTTAGTTGGAGATTAAACAACTTGGTACAAGTCATGCTTAAAGGCTGGAGTGTTTCAAGTTAAGCTGTTCATAAAAATACCACTGAGTTGACATCTAAGGAAACTCCATCTTGGTAATAAGAAAATTCAGATAGAACTTTTCAGAGGCTAAATCTGAAGTCTCTTTACTAATTCTGTTGTTGTTCTGACCCTGGTAAAGCTGTGCTACTTAGCAATAAATGATGTGTGCTCCCAGACATATCAAATTATAAACATGGGGAATTTAAAAATACAGTTGACCTCTGAATAATGAGGGAGTTAATTCACAGTCAGTCCTCAGTATCCGAGTTTCTCCATATCGACAGATGCAACCAGCCAGGGCCTGTGTAGTACCAAAGTATCTGCTATTGAAAAACATCCACAAATAAGTGGACCCAAGCCATTCAAACCTGCATTGTTCAAGGGTCCACTGTTAGTAATTTCAGCCTGCCAAATGTATCTCATTGTCTGAGATACAACCAGATGAATGTAATAAAGCCCTAAAAGGAAAAAAAAAAAAAAACCTTGGGGAGATACATTTTGTGGTCTGATTTAGATATTACAGTGGTTCTTCAACTTGAGTGTGCCTCAGTGTACCCTGGAGGGCTTATTGAAACACAAGTTGTCAGCCCCCACCCTCTAGTTTCTGATTCAGTAGGTCTGGGGTACAGGTTTGAGAATTCATGTTTCTAACAAGTTCCCAATTGATGGTGGTCTTGCAAACCACCAGAAAAGTAAATCCTCTGTCAATGTATCTATCTTATATACTTATGAAATAAGAGCCTTAGTACATACTAAGTTTAAAATTATAACTGTTAGTAATTTAAATGTGAATTAAATGGTGTGATTAGTGAAATGACTCTGAACTCACTTGGAATCCATTTTGGTCACCTTCTTGGTGAAAAATTCATCTACACCTTCATCCACTCTCCCCATAAGACCGTTCTGCTCACCATCTTGGGAGACTATGCTGGTAGCACAGCCCTGCAAACCAAACAGGTGTGATATTAATTTATTAATTTACATTCAATATGTATCACTAGATTCAAGACACTGTGATAAAGTCCATGGCAAGGACACAACTGATGGAAACAGGGCCCTATAGTCTCCCAGAATAGAAGTCAAATGTAGAAACAAGGGTAGAAAGAAACCAAAGGGAGAAGTGCACTATAAACACAAAACCTGCTGAAGGCCTGAGGCTGAGTAAGTGCTGTCTTGGAAGCAACTTGGAACCTAAGAGGCTGTGAAGAGTCGTGTGTTCTCGAAGCACAGGAAGGCATATTGGTAAGGCAGGAGAATGCATGAGAAAAATGACACGCTAAGTTTTGAGAACAGTAATAATTCCAATGACCAGGGGCCTGAGGCTTATACAGAATTAACTGCTGACTGTAAACCCTAGCAGATACTAAAAGTGGCCACTCCAAACACACCCTCCCCCCTGTTCCCTACCGCCCACGCCCCTACCACCACACACACACACTTGCTTCCTTTCTTTCTTTCTGAAAGAACTCTGATTTCAAGACATGAATACTTAAACAATACTTCTATTCCCTTGCCTGTGACTGATGTGATATACTTCTGGCCAGTGAGATATAAGGGGGTTCATGGGCAGGTTTTCCTGCAGAAGAAGGGATGTATTTTTTTCTACATGGTTATGAGAGAGAGGATGTGATGTCTGAGCCATGCTAGTCACCTGGAGTTCAAGAGGAATTGAGCCTGAGGATAAAAGCCACCATGCTGAGGATGACAGAGCAGAACAGTGCAAGCTACTTCGCTGTGCTGAATAAACCCGTTCCGGACCCCGAGACTTTCTTGTTAAGTGAGAAAATAAGTATTTCTCATGGCTTAAGTTCAGCATCTCTCATATCTCTCATTCATAAATGAATACTTTCCAGTTAATAATACAAGGTCTGACAGTGAACAGCCTTGAATCCTATGTTAAAGAGTGTGGAATTTATTTTGCAGCTGAGAGGGAGCCCTGAAGAAATGTCACGACCCAACCTGTTTTGGTCCGATAATTCTGGGGCAACATGAAGGCTATACTGGAAAAGGCGATATATTGGAGAATAGAATAAATTCTATTCAAGAACACAGTGAAAGACTTCTGTGATTGTTTAGTCTAATCTGGAGGAAGATGTGGAAGTAGTAGGGAAATGAGAAAGAAAGAAGAAGACGTTGCCTAAGATGAGGCTGAAGTTTCCCGGCTGGGTGGATGACAGCGTGAGCCCAGGGAACATAGTTCAAAGATCTGATTTGAGGAAGAAGATGATGCATGGGAAGTCAGGCAGTGTTGTTTGAGGTGCCTAAAGCTGGGGTCTCAGGACAGAAGCTTATGAGGAGCTAGAAAGAAGTCATTTAGCACTCTAGCATTTGTCTTTGAATGGACAACTCACAGTGAATTCAATAACATGCTTGGTTTTGTGTCTGCGAAAGTGTATTAATATTTCACACAGATAGGTGGTGGGCCATTGAGAAAGAGCATGCATCTTGCCCATTCTCTTGGGCATAGGATAGATTCCCACGTGGTTGTGATATCTGGTCTGGATATCTTGCCACAGAGCAGTGGGAAAACTCCTTTCTGTGATCTTGATTGGCAAGTCTCAAACTGCCTCTAGGGGAAGCTGGCTCTTGTCTGCACAGGCATTGTTTTTTAAAAAAGACCCATGATTAGCTTTAAACAACCATCCATTCCATTCACTGGCAATGTCCATTATGGAAACGAGCTATGTGTTTGAGTTCACGATTGTGAAATGCTGAAAAGTGAGCAGATAACAGGTAACAGACCAAAGAACCCGTGAAATGTGAAAACAATTATACCTTTCGTCTGAATGGTGCTTTATAGTGGAGCCAGGCTTTCCTGTGCATTGCAGGAGAGCAAAGAAACAGCCAAGTTTAATAATTCAGTTATGGAAGGAAAGCAGCTCATTGAATAACTTCTGTTTTGATTACAAAAGTCAAAGTAGCACAGAACTAGCTTGGATGTAACTTTTCCTTCTGTAAAAGAAGGCTGGAATTTCTACAGTAATAATCGCCCCTAAGTCTGTACAGTGCTTGATCGTTTACTGTTATCTTTATACCTACCCTTTGAACCGAAAAGGAAAGATAGTCTTATCCTGGGTTGTGGTTAGTCCCAGATCAAACCATGGCTCAGAGTGTGAGGTGCTCCTGCTTAGGTCACCCGACTGAGGGATGACAAGGGTGCAACCCCAGAATACATGCTCATAACCTAGGGCATCCTTCCACGCACCCTCACTTCCCCTCAGAGGCTGCCTCTCAAATTCCTCTTCCCATTCTGAGGGGGAAAAACAGTTTTTTTACAAATATAATTTCTCCTTTCAGCCCTTTTCTTTTTTCCTGCTTTGAAACAATTCACAGCTAGCACAGAAGGTCTCTGGGGACATGAACAACCAACAGGTTTCAGAGATGGAGGCAGGCTGAGCTCAACAAGCAGTCTGCTTTCCCATCTTGCAGGACCAGACAGTTTTTACACAACCTTAGAGACCCCAGGTCCAACTCTATCATTTTAGAAATAAAGAGACTAGGAGTAGAGAGATTGAGAAGTCCAGTATCACTGAGAGGCCTTGAGCAAGATGCAGCTGAAAATGTACCTGTTGAAAGTAAGAGGTGTCAGCAGCCTGTAAGAAGAGCAGCAGAAACACTGAGGACTGAAATAACAGGCGGCTTGTCAGAGGAGTTCAAGGCCAAACACATGTGGTTTTAGCTCAGTTTCCAGCAGAATGAAAGGAAAGGACATACAGACATCAGAAGTTCTCAAAATTCCATTTGATTTTGGTCTCTTCTGTCAAGGATTATAAATTCACACTAAAAAGAGGAGCAGAGCTGGTGCAAAGGGAGTGCAGAAAACCTTACCCCTGCGCTGGCGGGAACCCACTGCATCTGTGCTCAGAGGAAGAATTTTGCAAATAAAATCACAAGTGGTTGTTGTTGGTGTCTGAGAAAGAAAGAGGGCAAATTTCTCATCGCCTGTGTATATATAAGTAAATGCTACAAGGATAACTTGTGAATGCTTAGAAGATAAGCCGGTGATTATGAAGACTAAAGACAATTCAGACCACCCTCTGTTCTCCCTTTGCCGGGATTATTAAGATGAATGCACCAGGACAACACTGGAGGAGATGCGCCTGGATTTTGACAAGGCAGCTGTCAGATCTCTCCTGATGTCTCCACAGGCCGGATGGAGGGAGATAGGCAGGAAGCAAGAACAATTAGGTACATTAGTGACTGAACAAAAAACCCAAAGAATGCTAATTAGTTGAATAATCATGAAATCTTATACGCATGTATTAGACAGTAAGAAACATGGAAAGAGCCAAGCAATCAAGCCAGGAAAAGGGGTAAAAGGAAGTAAAATAATTAAAAAATACAAAAACAAAAATTAATGAACTTGAGAGGACTAGTAAAGCTAATTCTTTGAAAAAGACTCCTAGATGGTAGGGAATCTGCCTGTAATGTAGGAGACCAGGGTTCAAGCCCTGGGTTGGGAAGATCCCTGAAGAAGCGAATGGCAACCCATTCCAATATTCTTGCCTGGAGAATTCCATGGGTCACAAAGAGCTGGACATGACTGAGTGACTATCACTTTCACTTTTAGTAAATGAGACCTTGCAAAATTAGGATAGAAGCATTAAAATATATTAGAAATGAAATAAATTGGGACAGAGCTATTGATACAGAAGAGATTAAAAACTCCTAAGAATTCTAGAAACAACTAAATGAACTAAGTGGACAATATCCTAGAAAAATAGAAATTACCAAAATGGTCTCAAGGAGAATTAGGTAATCTGAATAGATCTGATGAAATAAAATTCATATATTATGTAAGGCAAGAAAAATTTAAACATAAAATTTTTCTCTGCCCATCTGGACCTTCTCTCTTCCCCCCAGAGTATATTATGAATCTACCCTAATCAGACCTACTTAGGAGATAATCTTGTACGGGATCAGGATGTCCCACTTCTCACTTTGTACATGCAGGCCTGGATTGTGTGAACTGTCAGTACATCATCTGACATATAACCCTGTATCTCAAAAACTTAGGTAACTGTGTTCTGACCTCTAATGGCAGAACAGTCCTGAAAGACTGTCCGTCTCCCAGGTTATAATCCTCAGGTTGCTGCAAATAAAATTTTCCACTTCTTTCTTAGATTGACTGTTAATTTTTTTGTCAACAAAAGAAATCAAATCCCTAGTTTAAAAAAAAAAAATCCACCTATGAGCATTACGTGCACACATAACACGTCAGGCCCAGGTGGCTTTCCAGGAGAGGAACAGAAAATCTGTATGACATGCAAACTCTGCTCAAGAAAACAGGAGAGGAGAAAAAGCAGAAAGGTCCTCAACTAACTTTATGAAGATAGTTGTGATGTAGTGATCTGTAACAAGACATACACACTTCATCTCCATCCCTATTTCTGGCCAGACCTCTTACACCCTTGGAATTTCCTGATGAGAGCCATAAAGGTGTTTTGATTACCTTAATGAAGTGACTTTGGAACCGCCTAAAGATAGGGGTTGATATCCAGGAGACCCAACCACGTGATTAGAGAGTTGAACTTTCAGTCCCAGCCCCTGAACTTTAGGGAGCTGAGACGGTCCGGAAGTTTAATCATTGCCAATGACCAGTGATTTAATCAATTATGGCTGAATAATGAAGTCTCCCTTAAATCCCCTGAAGGACAAGGTTGGGAGAGCTGCTGGGTGGGTGAACATGTGGAGATAAAGGGAATGTGATGTGCTGGAGAGGGCGTGGAAGCGCTGAGCCCCTCCTCGACATCTCTCCCTAAGCCTGCTGTTCTTGAGTTACATCCTTTTATAATAAATGGGTAATTCAGTATGTAATTGTATGTTAACTGCTATAACAAATTAATCATACCCAAGAAGGATTGTGGGAATCTCTGATTTACATCCCATTAGTCAGTATGGGCAACAACTGCCAACTAAGATTGTTTCTGACCCTGTGGTTCTATAGGAATCAAGCCATTAGCCTCTGCAGTCACTGCCCTTCCACACACCCTGAAAGGAGTTCAGGGTGCAGATTAGGAAAATTGGCAGGCTAGGACTTCAGACAGTTCAATATTTTCAAGAGAAAATTTTCTCAACCTAATTTCATGCATCTTCCTGTACTTAGAAAAGTACTGAAATCATTAAGATATCTGCACCTCATGACCAGCAGCAACTTTCTACTGCTGCTGACCTCCGCCACCTCCATGAGCAGTTTTCTGAGAGGCTGTCCCCAGGCCATAGTCCTCAGTAAGACTCCAGAGAGAAGTGAAACTCAAAGATTTCACACTGTGTTTTCATTTCAGTTGACAGTATCCTTTATAATAAACCAGTAATAGTAAGCAAAATCTCTCTTGAGTTCTGTGAGCCATTCTAGCAAATAATCTAAGCAAAGGAAGGGAGCATGGAAACCACCCCCTCATGAAGTTACAGTTAGTCAGAAGTACAGGAGACGACCTGGAACTGCTATCTGAAGTGAGTGGAGCCCTTCACTTGAGGAGTCAGAATTGAACTGAACTTTAGACAGCCAGTTGTGTCCAGAGAGCTGAAGAATTAATCAGTGTAAGAGGGAAAACCCCACACATTCAGAATTAGAAATGTTCAAATTAAGAACAGCCTCCATACTTGGGCTTTGAGAATTCTGGTACCCAGAAAAGCCCACTGGGGCATTAGGCATCAAGGACAAGCTCTAGAAAAGCTAAGATTGACTTAGGGCAGGCTGGGGCTACCTAGTCTGTCCAAACAAAACCACAACAACACTAATATTAAATGACTGCTGCTGCTAAATGCTGCAACCTTCTCACCCTCCACTGGAAAATGCAGGTAGTGGGGCCTGTGTGGCAGCTTCACAGAGTTCAATGTAGAGCACTGTGAAAATTGCAAACTCTGTGCATCCGAGGGAGAGCAAACTGTGTACACTCACTAAGCCTCTGGGAAGAAGCGAGATCTGTTTAGAACCAGGACCATAATCCATTATCCAAGGACTACACACCCTGTGCTTGCGTCCCTGGGATGGAGCACCCTGGGGTGTGCTGACCCTATAAACCCTAGCTTTCCTGTGGACAAAGTCAAGATCTCTCTAGAATAGACCTGAGTACATTTCTCTACCAAAACTCTGCCACTGCTTTCTTCCCTTCCCTCTTTTTCATTTCTCAAATGACTAAAAGAAAAAACATTCTTTTTCCCAGGGTCACTGACTTACGGGGAAAGTTAACCCTTGTGTCACATATATGTTATACCACTAATGACTCTCCACAAGGAAAAAGCCAGAGGAACCATTTATTCCATAACCAGGTAGAATGTGGCGTATGCGGTGTGTCCTTTCCCTATCTGAAAAGGCTTTTCCCTTGTTTAAAAAAAGACAGAGAGAGAGAGTAGTTTATTCCTCAAAGAACATGTAATAGTGCACTAAGAAGAAAGTTGGAAAAGAAAACAATTCACTAAAATTTGTTTTTCTGAAACCATGTCAAGCTATTCAGAATCAAATGAAAGCAACCAAATATGAGCACCCAGGATCTGGTGTGAGCAAATGCCTGACCACTCGGATAACTGGTTGTGACTTTTCTCCATTTATGATTCCAGTCATCCACCTGTCATCCAATGAGTACTGAATGCCTGCTATGTTCTAAACTCATGCTAAGGGCTCAACACACAACTACAGATGATAAACCACACACTTCCCACCTGGAGCTTACACACAAGGAGGAGGCCATGCTTAGGAAACACTGTACAGCAAAGGCTGTAACAGGGTAAAAGCATCAGGCACTGGGGGAGCGGGGCCTCCATGGAGGGTTGCTCAGGCTGTGCACTGTGCACAGCCAGCATAAGATCAGCCTTCTGCAGAGCCGTGCACCCCCATCTGTGTGCGAGTATAGAGGCGGAGAAGGGAGGGCCTCCTGGAAGAAATCGTGCCTCATTGGAGGTCTGCAGGATGAGTAGTTATCCATCCAGGAGCTAAGGGTGGGGGGATAAGAGAGTGGGGAGAGAGGAAGCCATGACCAAAAGGCTATATCACTAGAGGCTTGAAATGCAGAATGAGAGCGAGGGCTACAGAGATGACGAGGAAGAAGAGGAGGAGCAGGTGGGGCTGACGGCAGGGAGACGGTGGTCAGGATCATATCCAGGTTTCTAGCTTGTTCACCAGTGATGCTCCTTGTGGACCAGGGCAGGTTCATAGAGAAAGGCTCCTAGTTTTGAATTTGTTGAACGTGAGTTGTTCTGGGACATTCAAGTTCAGGGGGCAGGTGAATATCTGAAGCTAGAGTTCAGCAGAGGGGGCAGGAGTCAACAACAGGGAGACCAAAGCCATGGGTTCAGATGGCATCACCCAGACAAATAATACACTCACAGGCCAGGCAGAGGGAAGCAGCAAAGGCATCTCTGGAGAGGGGAATAGAAAAGAGAGTGATGCTCTTAGAGGCCCTGAAGGATGGAGCTTTCCAGGCCAAGTAACTGCTGCGATGTCAAGCATGCTGACAGCTGCCAAGTGTCCACAGGGTGAGGTCAAGAGTGACCTGTAGCAGGGCAGTCTGAGGGTGGAGAGGTACAGAATGCAGACTTTGGTGGGGTGTAGAGTGATGGCAAGGTGAGGAAGAAACACCACAGGCACAGACCAATTTTTCCAAGGAGTCTGACTGCAAAGGAGAGAAAAGACTAACCAGAGAGACATGGAATCAATTGCATTCAGCCTCATTAGCACAAACAATCCCATCTTCCCCTGAGTAGAGAGCAAGGTGTTGAGAGGCACACCATTTGCATGGTCCTCCCGGTAAGGTGTCTTTCTCCACCTCCCGGTTTGTGGGTTATCAAAAGCCAGGGGGCCAGAGCAGGTCAGAACATGGAGGTGGGGGAGTAGATGGGGGTCCTCCAAAATCTAACGCAAGCAATTTTTAATCACAAATCAATTTTCAGTACTTATTTTCCATATTTTTATACCCATACACTATAAACTCTATAGAGTAGCCTGTTTATCATACCCACATGATTGATATTTTCATAAATACTTCGAGGGGGCAACTTTGTTCCAAAGGATTGAAAACTTTCCAGCATTCTCTTTTCTGAAAGTGTTAAGCACCAAGTGAGATATTTTGCATGAATCTCACACATACGTAGAGGTTCTAATCTCCTTAACTACTTTCACGTATACAAGGCACTTTTATAAGGCTCTGCAGTTTTCCCTGGAGGACAGTGAGGGGCCACCAGGCCACCTACCGCTGGGTGTGTGGACTGCTGCTTCTTAGCCCGTTTTGGTCTTAACTTGGTAAAGTGCTCCAGCTTCCTTCCTTCCTCGGAGGGCAAGTCAGAGATAAACCCTGAGCTCCGCTTCTCTTGTCGGATGGATGGAAAAGGCGGGTCTTCGATATGAATGGGCACTTCTTCTAGGGCTTTGTCTAGATCAAATTCCATTTCTAAAAGAAAGCAAAGCCCCAGGCTGAAGATTACTGCATGGAGATGGATAAAAATTTGCTAAAAGTAATTTTAAGTCTATCAGGGAATAGCAAACACCCATTCACAAATCACTTAACCCTCTTAACTTAGAGCATCCCTGCAAAGTATCCTTGAAGTGGTCCAAGGTCCTTGCTGAGGGTGTTTCATAGTTATAAGAAAATGACTAACAAAATGGAATACTCACCAAAAGCCCTGGAAACGGGCCTCAGCATTCGGCTGTGGATAGTCTTCCTTTTGGATTTAGGAGTCATCTACCAATAAAATAAAGAAAGTACTTAGTTTTCCCAGAAAACTTGACCTCCAAACTTTAGAAACATCTGGCAGGTATAGAGCGGGGTAGTAATATTAGGGACCAATCATTTTAAGCTCAGTATTTCACTTTTTTAGAGGATGGCTGGTGACCTCTGACAACCTGACTACAAAGACTAAGCTGAGACGTTTCTAAATGTTTGTCATTTTCTCAGATGATATACAGCCCACTCTTCTTTCCCCCAGGCCTAATCAGTCAAATGCTATTTTTATCTTTAAAAAGAACAATGAACAGTGTAAATTTAACTCCCAGCTTCACATGAGGATTGTTAAAACGGATACAACGAATAAGAAGAAGACTGTAAAAATCAGTTGCTAAAAATTGCAAGCATGATCAGTCACTGTTCATTATCACAGCAATATGAGCAACACTAGACTCCGTCATTTTAATGATTTAAGTTATTTTCCTGCTTTGTTTCACATTTCTACCACAAAAATTTTGACCTTTATATTATGGGTAAAGACCATAAAGACCAAAGCAAGTTGCCATGTCTGTATCTGCTGTCGCTTCTCATCTTTGATCCTGTTTGTTCTTTAGAAAAGAGAGACTAAAACCCAAACCATGGCTGAAATTTCTTATGAGCATTTTTTCCAGCATTGGTGTCAACTGTTGATTGTGTAAAGTCAAATCCAAGGAAGACATCAGCATCTCCCTCAACAGAATCACTCCTGTCAAAGCTGGAAGGGACCTTTGTCATCACCTCCACAAAAAAATTCTAATGAAGAAACTGAGTCACAGAGATGATAAAGAGCACCATTCTAGTGAACAGGAGCAGGGCCAGGGACAGAGCCAGCTATAAAAGTCAGCCCAGCATCCCTCCTACCTCACCCCTTGTTATCAGTATACAAATGGGTGGCTTTTAGGAATGTTAAATGTTTGATACTAGAAACTAGTATTGGTGAAAACTGAGAGATAACATAACTGAGAGAACTTAGTTTGTAGACTTTCAATTCACTTAGTAGGCTATCATCTAAAGCTTTCTCAAAAAAAAAAAAAAAACATCCGCAAGGTTGATAACCTTTCTTCGGTTCAAAGAATAAATTTTCTTGTTGATCTTTAAAGCAAAGAGCTTTACAGTTTTGATGATTCTATGCCAGTTTTAATAATAAAACTTTTGCTATTACTTATTACTGAAAGGAAAGGGAGGTTAAAAAATGATGAACAATAGAATTTAAATCTAGACTGGTCTTCCGAAATATACAATGAAACTAGCAGATTTGGTTCTTTCAAGGGTTTTTTTTTTTTTCTTTTTTAAAGGCAATCAGAAGAATATCTTTTTATAAAACATGGGCTTTGCAGGATCAATAGAAACACAACCAATCTAATGCAACTGGAAAGGAATCCAGTTTCCAGGTGGTTCTCCCCAGAACTGGCCTTGCAGTGGGCTGAAGGAAGCCTCACTGGTCTATTCTTAAGTGAAATCTCTAAAAATAATTTTGAAGGAGACACAAACTACCAAAATACATGCTGTATTCAGTCATGAAAACTTCTTTAGTATTCTGTCCACTTTGTGCACAACCTTGATAGGCAGAAGGATCAAGAAGTAGATTGGGATATAATTTCCAGCCAATTCACTTACATAGTCACAGATAAATAGGAAAGTACTTTAAAAATGCATAGCATGGAGATGTCTTCCAATATTTTTCTCTGACTCTTGATTAGATTTATAAGAGAATTTGTGAGCAAAAATAATCTGGATCAAGTTTCCCAGATTTTGCTTTTATAATGAATACCAAATACATGCAAAACATAATAATGACATTTCAAATATATCATAATTTTTAAATATATACAAGAAATATAGAATTACATATAAGAATACATATATATAATAGATAGCAAAGATAGAAACTCATTTACAAACTGATGCCTAACTATAAATGGCCATTCACCTCAATCTAATTTTATAGACATATTGAGAAATATACAAAATCATCATTAGGATTTCTGATGGTTGACATTAATCAAAGGAACCAGTTTGCCTTTCTTGGTCTAGCTTTGCAATGCCTCAAAACCTAGGCTATGAAATTTGAATATCAGAAGCATGCATTCTAATGCATTTTCATTGCTTTATTTCATATGCTCTTTACAAGAGAATATAACTCCCATTGCATTTCGCATAAAACTCTTTATATTTGACACATTTGTGAGTTCTAAATTTCTGCCATGTTTGGACAAGACTGATAGCCATTTGCTAAAATGTGCAGGGCTTGCATCAGGCTGGTTTCTACAATTGGTGTTAAGAATACAACCTGATTTTATATGTTACTTCTGATGGATGAAATCTTACCATCTCTTTCTTTCATGAGAAAGAATAAATATGGGTTTAAGTATAACAAGAAAGAAAAGGAATTTTATTTCTATATGTTTTTCTTTTCTTTGTAATCGTTTCTTCCTTAACAGTTTAATGGACAACATGGACTTGCTGAATCTGACTGGCTTATTCCTATGGTTCTATTACATATAAACTAAAACAAGAGGAATATAAGAATGTGCTATAATTATCCATCTAAGTGTACACTTAGGAACACATATCGTATGTTTCTCTAGAAACCTGGTTTCTATGCACCCTTGCCTCCTTCTCACACCTGTTGGTTAGATGAATTGAATCCTGGAAAAAAAAAAAATCTGGTTTTACCATCCAGATTTACATTTACTCTCTTCCGTTTTTGGACCAAAATAAAAGCGCTACTTTTTTCAAACTATTTCTTAGTCCTCATTTACCATTCCTGGACATTTATCAGTGCCTAAGTATTTTCTGATCAGAGAAATCACAAAGTGCCTAACAAATAAAGGGGATCAACAGTGGAAGCGGAAGAGGTACATACACCAAATGGATCCTTCACAAGTCAATTTATGATTAACACTGCCAACTATTACTTGAGGCCCAGACAAAATTACTTTGTTTTTAAAAGTGAATTTTAAGAGTAATAAGCAATTTTCAATGTTCAAATCTGCAGGAAACATGAGGAACAATGTGTTAAACCCTTTCAATGTAATTTAGAAGGTAGACTCTAAACAGACTTATTCTGACATCGTAAATATCAATAAATCCCCATCGTGGCAGACAGTGGAAGAAATGAATGGCTCTATTCTCAAAGCATCTAAAAAAAGCAGCACAATACCTATACTGCTTGGAAATCTTACTCATTTGATCCAGTTTTTATAATGGATTTATACCTGTTCTCCATGTAATTCAATACCCACTTTTACTGTAAGTTAAGGATTACTGTTAGAACCTTATAAACACCACTGCATATTTTTCCTGTTAAACTCATATTTAACACATAATTCTTAGACATACTAATTTTTTTTAATGGGAGTTAAACTGTCTCTATCACCAGAAAAATAGGATGGAGTAGTTTCTGTGTTTATTTTACCAAATTTGTGCAAAGAATAATTAAAAAAAAAAACACTCTCACTCCAAGCTCAAGAATCCTGAATTGCTTCTCTTTACCTTGAGGTTAAAAAGAAAAATTTTTTAAGTTGTGAAGTAGATCAGTAAAATTTTTCTGTTACAAGAAGGTATTATGATGTCAATTTTCTACTAATCTGGGAAACAAGTAATATGACAAGAATTAGAAATTTAAACCCTAGAAGTCTAAGTACTTATGGCTTATTTTTTAAAAACATGAATGGAATAAGCACTTTTCTCCTTTTCAATGTTCATACCCTCTTCATCAACGCTCTGCTTGCTTTCAGGCACATCCCTGAGAATATTTTTAAATTCACTGCCTGTTTTGCTAAGCTGAACCATCTTGTAAAATCCAATCTTGTCTCTAAATTGCTGCCTGTTCTATTCAGGATCCACAGATGGATGACGACACTACAGTCTCCTGGGAGATCAGCCAGGCAGCACGGAAGCAAATGGAGCACAGAATGTAAACTAATACAGCCAGAATCTGCAGAGCCACCAAAAAATACTTACACTTTACAGCAGAGAGTCTCCATGCAGCAAAAAGAAAGGGAAAAAAATATGAATGGAAGAGAGATAAAGCAGCAGCATTACAAGGGGAGGGAGAGACACCATACACAAACAGAGAAGCTACATAAAAAGCTTCATAGCGGAGGAATGAGGCAAGAATGAAGCCAAACTATCATTAGCGTAAGGCTAGCTTTTCATAAGCATAGCTTTTCATAAGCTCTTCATAACATAATTACAGCTTGAAAACTGCAGAAAAGTCTTAGAGATATTACCTCTTGCTAAGTGCGTGCAAAATGCCATATACCAACGCTGTAAGGTATTAATCCCATTTGGGAAATGGAGACATCATATCTCCAAAGACGTAAGGTGGACAGAATGCTGGATGAACATTAGCAAAGGCCATGCAGGGTTTGGTTCTTAAGCCACAGGGCTGGTCCCAGCAACAAAGTGGGGACAGTGTGCCCTCAAGTACATGAAAACCTCCCTTCTTGGGGGTGTCCTTACACCATTATATCCTGCCCACTGTGAGGCAGCAACTTTGAGTTCTCGTTCCCCCTCAGTCACCAAAGCATTTTAGGCAAGAATCTGATGCCTGGGTCTCACACAGTTACCTACCTAAAGTGTCATTAACATTGACAGTACCTTACACCTTAGTGTGAATTTAGGTCACTTTACATTTCACATTAACTCTCTCAAACAATTTTAAAACCTCATTGGTCATCATTACTAACAGTCATCAGAGCATCTTAGCATTCTGAAATTTTATGAAAGAATTTTTTAAAATGTAACAAACCCCAAAAAGTCCTGTTGCAGCATGTCGGGCTTTATGAAAACAACGTATGAAGATGGGAGGAATCTTTTCCAAATTTCCTGTAAACACCTAGTCCATCAACCTAGGGCTCACTTTCCCTTCAAGTTCATTATTCTGTGTTTGTCAGTTGTTTTCAACATGCGGCTGGATGAAAATACAGGACTCCTGAACTTGCAAATGCAAACAGTTGGGTGGTACACAAAAAGCTCCCCAGAACCCCAGCACCATTATTACCATCATCATCAGTATTATTTGTTTATCAGAAAGGCTTCCATCAGCAAGATCCCAAAAAAGTCTCAAGACTTCTGATTTCATATTTTGTTAGGCTGCTGTTGCTACTGCTGCTAAGTCGCTTTAGTCGTGTCCAACTCTGTGCGACCCCACAGATGGCAGCCCACCAGGCTCCCCCGTCCCTGGGATTCTCCAGGCAAGAACACTGGAGTGGGTTGCCATTTCCTTCTCCAATGCATGAAAGTGAAAAGTGAAAGTGAAGTTGCTCAGTCGTGTCTGACTCCTAGCGACCCCATGGACTGCAGCTCACCAGGCTCCTCCGTCCATGGGATCTTCCAGGCAAGAGTACTGGAGTGCGGTGCCATTGCCTTCTCCGTGTCTTAACTATTCATCCCCTCAAAAGCTTCCTAACAGGCGTGACACTGGATACATACGTACAAGAGTTATATTTGATGGTTAAACCCCATAGGTAATTTTAGACTTCTCTGTGTGAAAGGTTAATTCAACACGACAAGTGCTCTGTCCCAATTATCCCCCTAAAGATCATTATAAGTGAAGGTGAGGAACCTTTCAATTGGTTCAACTTCTAAAATGACAGGCAAGCAAAAAAAATGTTTCTTCTGTGAAGAGGGAAACCATAGCAACAGACATGTCAGCTTTTCACAGGAATAAAAATCATCAGTTTTCCACTCCTTCTGTATGGCTTTCGGAACTCATTTACCTGTACTGACTTCAGTGTCTCCCCATCAGGGCAAGGGGAAGACTAGTGAGTACAGAGAGGTCACCCTGCCCAAGAGTACATCTCATGCTCAAGGTGCTGTCATCCGAGAACTGAACTCGAATCATAGAACTCTGATGGCCAAAGGGGAACTTTGGCCAAGGTTTTGGCAAACGCAGACCTACTTTTCTAGTTTGTGAAATAAACAGTTGTGAAGACTAAATAAGATAATGAATATAAAGTGTTTATAGCACATAGCCTGGCATATAAATCCCAGTCAATGCCCCCCCCTTTTTTTTTTTTTTAATTAATTCAAAGTATCCTAAACTATTACTGTCATTATTTTTGTTGCAGGGAGTGTCCCAGCAGAAGCCATTTTGATCTGGATTTTGTGTCCTTTGCAGTGATTTGGGTTTAGAGGCACTCCTTGCTTTTTGATTCAAGATAGCCTACTGTTATCTTGTGGTTTCTGGTGCACCTTAAACATGGATAAGGGTAATCCTTGTTTAATGAACTAGATTATAATAATTAAATATTTCCTGCCAGATTGTCAGATGTGTCAATGTTCAGGGGAACCCAAACTCAGTCATTATTAATATATACCCTCAAACATCTAACCAAACAGTATCAGCACGTCTGTGGTTTAAAAAGCAATTTTTATGCATGCCTACTTGTTAAAGTTTGAGGTGGTATAAAATCTTACTGAGAAAATGAGATACTTAATCCTTCCTATGATGACTGCTGGAGAGCAACAATCTTTAATATCTAGGAAGAGTAGGTATACAGAAGCTATAACTCTGAGAGAACTGCAATAAATCAATGGACAAAAGGAGGAAGGATGTGTAGAGATTTACTGAGGCGCCACATTTCCTACTGAACGTGGTATTAAATCCAGCTATTCACATCACACTCATTAACTTTTATATCCCGAATTTCATTTCATATAAAAGTTAAAATGGCCTCATGATGTTAAAAACAATTCAGGGAGCTGTACTGATGAGAAACTGCTGTGAAGATGACAGTCAAGTACTATTTTTAAATGAACATGGTTCATTTCCTTATTTTCTAGATCTGCACAATTTTCTTTTTTCAATATAAGAAAATTAAATCTTTACCTTTTGTCATGTTTTCTCCCAGAAATAGGAAACAACCTTACTTTTTATTCATTTAACTAATCTTACAACTGATGGGAAAGTGAAATTTCACACTTGAATGTTTTCTTTAGAAAATGGATATAATTTGATATATTTTTCTTAAGAGTAGGCCAAAGAATGAAACCACCTGGTACCAATTTGAAGCAAATCTCTTACCTGGGACCAAGTGTTAGCGCTGATGGGCACAGAAGCACAGTGCTTATTAACACAAGCATCTGGTACGTGCCCCTTGTAGCATTATAAGAGAGAAAGTGGGAAAATACCTTAAGTACTTAATTGCACACGTTAACCATAATGTTATTCCAATAGTCATAAAAAGCTGAATAATATTTTTAAATGATCTTTATTGTAAAAGAATAAACTATGGGGGGAAATCCCACTGAGTATTATACTTAAAAGAGGTATTTTAAGTTTAGATTTTTGGAAAATCCACATCATAATGGAAGGGAAGAATGAGGAAGACAGGAGAAAAATGCTCTCCTTCAGAATGGATACCAGCTCAGTGACATCAAGATGAATAATCAAAATAAGCTTAAAATGCTTAATGTAATGCATTTGCTCTGTACACAGAACATCAGCTCCAGGTAGATGACAAAAATAGTTAACACCAAGTCCAACCACCACAAACCAGGTTAAATCCTACAACAATTTGCCTTACTGCTTTAAAAAACCTGAGTCAGGTAAACTCCAGTAGCATCAGGTAAAAAGAATGGATGGTGATTTTAGAGGAGGATCTCAAACCCTGAGAGGATTCTGACTGGAGGGCTGCATTCATCAATCAGTAATCAGGAGGTCTGGTTCTCACTGGATCTCATGGATGGATGGATGGGTAGAAGGAAGGAAACTCTTAACCCTTCAAATTTAAATAGAACTTCAGATAAAGAAGACTTATTACCACTCAAACTCTGAAAAATCTGTTCTGGCTTGGAACATGTTCAGTTTAACTACTTTGATTACCATCTCTGCTGAATGGATTCTCAAAGTAACACTCTCTAAATTGCAGATCCATTATTTTGAAATCCAGTCATATGTGGAGCATGGAAGTTAAATTTTTGGTCTCATTTCCAAGTGTGATTTTCAATATGAAATGCAGAATGATTTTCTTCAGCACACACACATACATATATATATTTAAAGCACATACTTTATATTTTGATTTTACTAAAGAATAGGCTTGTGATAAGGTTTCCCCTCAGTCCTGAGATGAGAAATCTTTCATATCAAATTCCAGCAGTGACAGTGGTTTCCCCTGAGGTACGTTTAGGGAAACTGAGAACTTGGATAGGGCTTCCCTGATAGCTCAGTTGGTAAAGAATTTGCCTGCAATGCAGGAGACCCAGGTTCAATTTCTGGGTCAGGAAGATCCACTGGAGAAGGGAATGGCTACCCACTCCAGTATTTTTGGGCTTTCCCTGTGGCTCAGCTGGTAAAGAATCCACCCGCAATGCGAGAGACCTGGGTTTGATCCCTGTGTCGGGAGATCCCCTGCAGAAGGGAAAGGCTACCCTACTCCAGTATTCTGGCCTGGAGAATTCCATGGACTATTCATGGGGCTGCAAAGAGTTGGACATGACTGAGTGACTTTCACTTTTCACTTTCCTCTCTGAATTTTCACACATGAGCTAAAGAGTGAAGATTAACTCATGCCAACCCCAATTAGTGTTTCTAAACTATCACTAGAATAATTAAGATATTTAGATTAAGTCACTGAGGATCTCGAGTCTAGCCAACTTCTACTTAGATGATCCAAAATCTGAGGCTGAGTTATGTGGTCCTATTCCTTCCTTACCCACCTTAGATTTTAAATCACTTCTGTCGTTCCCAGATTTCAGCCCGAGACATTCCATCCCATTCATTCCCTCCTTAGCAAGCCTTGATTTTCAGGAGGTATTTGGCTAACCCTCCAATTTTCCTAGGCAAGATGGAAAACTGTCCACTTGGAAATTAAGGCCAGCGGCATGGTTTGAGTAGGCAGGACTGAACTGATGGTGATCATGTGTGTTCTCTGTATGCTGCTTCCAGAAGCAGAAGCCCTCTTTTCTTTCTGCTGCTTGTTCCCATCAATTCAGACACCTACAGCTCTAATCACTGCTTGCCCTAGTGTTTGAAGAGGTGTGGATTTACTACCAAACACTAGAATCCCTCCCAGTTCACTAAGAGGAAAAACATAAAACCCTGGACAGACTAGCCTGCAGTCAGAGACACAAACACCGAACTCTCTTCTTGGTGCAAACCCTCCATGAAAAGGCTCTTCCCCAACACAAGCCTCCCTGGACCTTTCCTTCTAGTGACCTGGTCTATTCCGAAGACCAGGGATGCAGCAGAGAGGGTGAGGGCTTGCAAACTGGATCATTTGGAGTTGAGCCCTCCATTCTGACTACCCTTAAACCAGCATGATGATATGGGGCAAGTGTAATAACGTCTCTGAGCTCTGAGATTCTCATCTGAAAAATGGGTTAAAACAGTTAACCGGATGTGGCTGCCGAGACAAAGCACAGCGCATGACACAGTAGGTACATGGTTTTCTCCTTGTTTTCCTATACAGTCTTCAGAGAGCTTGGATTGCTGATGCAACCTATAACATTCTCAATAACAGAACCTCAGAGGTTCTGTTCTGTTCTAGATAGACAATGGACATACAACTGAGATGACCAATAGCCAGATGAATATACACGTCTGTAGCTCATGGTAAATTGAGGTAAATGTCATGAACATAGGAAAAGAAAAGTGCTTACAGAGCTGGAGGGGCAGCAATCAGCTGGGGGACAGTGTCTGGTGAGTGCCTCTGTGCCAAGGCTGTGCGTGGCTCACCTACCAACTCAGCCCTGGCTACTGAGGCCCAGAGATGCCTCTAGGACTCCCTAGTGGACCTCTCAGCCAAGGCCTTGCAGACGCTTCATCCTCAACACGATCAAAACAGAACTCGCTAATGTCTTTTCCGCCAAAATCTGCCCTTTCTCCCACACGTCTCACTTTCAGTATTGCCTTAGCAAGCTCTATAAGGCTCTTTACAATATGGCTTCCAGCTGCCTCACCTCTCCTCTCTGCCACCCTTTATTCCCATCGTACCATAATCCCACAATAGTTTCTTAAATCATGATGCTGTCTCCTCACTCTGAGACTCTGTGCGTGTTCTTCTCTCTGCTAAATTTACTTACTCATTTTCCTCCCAGCCAACTTCTTCAAATACCATCTCTTATTATATCATCGGTTACTAAGGGCCTATACTTGCCAAGCATGATGCTTAGAAATTCCTCCTGGTAACCTTCCTTGACAACACCCCTCCCCCAAGCTGGGTGGGGCACCCCTTTTCTGTGCTTCCATAGCAACCTGCACATCCCTATCAGAGCCCTCTGCCACCATATCTCACATTTCACTGTATTAATGGAAAGCCACCTCAATCCTGGAGAAGGACATGGCAACCCACTCCTGTACTTTTGCCTGGAAAATCCCATGGATGGAGGAGCCCGGTAGGCTACAGTCCATGGGGTTGACAAGAGTCGGACACGACTGAGTGACTTCACTTCACCTCAATCCAAAACGGAGCTGAGGCTCATGCAGAACAGCAGGTTGTTTTTTTGTAGTTGTTCTGCTTTTATTTCTTGGCTGTAGCAGCATACGGGATCTTAGTTCCCCGACCAGAGATTGAACCTGTGCCCCCTGCAATGGAACACAGATTCTTAGTCACTGGATCACCAGGGAGGCTCCATGTTTTTATTGAGTAAACTAGGATAAAGAAAGGAGAAAATGAAGCCAGAATTAAGGCTGAACACAACAACCTGTACTTCTTTAGGCTCAGAACCCTTTTAAATAGGTCAATGCACACTGAGCTCCGAGCCTCTCAACTTACAGAGCAAAAGGCAGGCACAAGTCATAGCAAAATTCACTGTGTCTATCCAACACAGCAAACTAACGGCTCCGGGTTTCCACTCCTCTTGACAAAGACCTGCAATTTCTTCTGCGTAGATGTGCAACAAGGTGTCAGGGGATGAAACTGGACAGTGCCCACAACAGTGGCACAGATGGTATAAAGAGCACATGAGGTAATGAGTTTTATAGGGGTATTTATTAAAGCTGCCCTTCATGAAAGTCACTGACATGATTTGGAAGCACCACAGTAAAAGCAATGCTGTAAGACCCAAAACAATAGGAAACAAAGGGGCCAAGTCTACTTCACAGAGACCCTCCAAGGCAACACACTTGTGTCCCTGTGCAGGCCCTTCTAGACCTCAGGCCTAAAGGAATGAGTCTAGAATGTGCTTCTGGCATTTCCTCAAAGGGCTGTCCAAAAAAAAAAAAAAAAAAATACTAGAAACTTTAAGGAACGTATATTTTAGCTGGATTATACAGATAGCTCAGTTGGGAAAGAATCTACCTGCGATGCAGGAGACCCAGGTTCAATTCCTGGGTCAGGAAGATCCCCTGGAGAAGGAAATGGCAACCCACTTCAGTATTGTTGCCTGGAGAATCCCATGGACCAGAGGAGCCTGGCACACAGTTCATGCGTTCACAAGAGTCGGACACAACTTAGCGACTAAACCACCACCACCACCACTACCACAAATGGTATCACGGTGCTAAAATTTAAGATCTGGAAATTAAGAGGTTTTTATACATTGCTTTCTAGTAGTTAAAAAGCTAAGCCTCCATTTCCCCAAAGTGGTATCACTATGAAAAGGACATTACAGAATAAAGTAAAATTATAAAAGGAAACAATTAGGACTTGAACAACCTTCTGTGCACAACATCAGAGCAACTAATTTTAAATGAGATATTGACTTAATAGTCTATGCTTGGCAACACTGCTAATCGATTAGTTCAATTAACAACTGTAGGTACATGAAAATGAGGTGATTTGTTTAAAAACAAAATGGCATGTTGACCAAGACAAATGGATGTTCATTGAATTTTAATCTATGCTAAAAAGCTTAAAATTATATACAGATATTTGAGGCTGAATTTGTTAAGGGAAAATAATTGCTATTTTGTCATTGGAGCAAGGATTCACAAGATGTATTCTATAACAATTCAAGCCTTTTAAAATTGTTTTCCTAGGAAAGAGCAGTAAGCAGACTACCTGTTCCTCTGTATGAATATATTTTGATTTAAAATGGGTATGACACTCATTAAAATAATTGAAAGACGCACATACAATTAGTGAGCTAGTTCTGCCTAAGGAGAAGACTCTGGCTCTTCACCACTTGGCACATCATCTGAAACCTAAAACTTCTGCAATTTTTTAAGGTAGGAAACTATATATAGGGACAAATAAATATGTAGAGATTGCCAGTCAGTAGAAGGAGAACTGTATCTCTTAATACCCCCAAAGGCCAATGACAACACAGTTGAAAGATACGATGGGGAGGAGTGATTTCCTAAGAGGGCCTGACGGCAGGAAAAGAACAGATGGTCTATGGACAATCAAGATTCTAAGTAAATACACATTTCAGCTTAACACACAAGGCGTGTGTGCTGAAATGATAAGGCGCGTATAGGAAAACTGATTAATCACTGTCACCAACAAAATTACACATGGAGAGGCACAGAATGCTCAAGGTAAGCCAAAAGTGCACAGATTCATTTCTCACAACTGGATAACAATTGAGAGTCAGATTTTTGACACAGTTGTTTCCAGTAATGTTTAAAAACTATAAGCTTACATTTATGGTAAAATGACACACATTTTTCACTGTTTCTGTTCACATATTAATTTAATATAGAATCAGTAAGCAGATATTTTGCATAAAACAATGCAGTTTATTTAAATCTAGCTTGGAATTTAATTCTGATTGGTGAGAAATATAGATATGAAATCAATATATAGGTTATAGCAGATTGGTTGAATGTGCACCCACACGGCCTGCTTCAGGGTAACCTTAGATCACCTCGGCCAAGTTAATGTTTTCATGCCTAAGTTTCCTCATCTGTGAAACAGAAGATATTAACACCACCTATCATTCACAGGTTGTCATGAGAATTAAGCTGGCTACCATTAATAAAGAGTTCAGTGCCTAGCATATCACAGGTACTAGGTAAGTGCAAAATAAATAAATAGGAAGATTTTTCAAGCCATGTGATTCTCAACCCTGGAGTTAAAGGGTTATCAGAATCTCTGGGACTTATGAGAATGGAACACAGGTTGAAAAATTCTGCAAGTTATTCTATAGTTCTTGTTCTACCCACCCCTCCTCCCCACCAGGTAAACTAAATTACTTCTTCATTTCTTTCTAGTTAAAAGGAAAAAAATGAATTATTTGGAGATTGAGTTTTAAGAAATGATTCTTCTTTCTGCATTTTCTTTAAATAGCCTTTTTCTTCAATTTTATGAAGTTAAGGTTGATTAGAAGCTCTCAGTCATCCTCCCCACAGATAACAGGCCTCATCAAGTTATTCAATCTCTCCTATTTCAGCCCTCAAAGTGTAAGTTTAATAGATGTTCATTAAGTGAAGAACTTCCTTCTAGGAGATCAATCATTTCTTCCATCTCCAAGAAGACAATCCTTAAACTATAATATGCATTTCAACGTTTAATTTACAGCTCTGAACCTTCCTGAGTGTGATGATAACTATTGGTTCTTTAAAGAGACTTACACACTGAAATAGAATTGACTTTTGGACCAGGGAGAAATAGAAGAAAACATAAAGATATCCAGGAAGGTGGGGGGGGGGGGAGAGCGAGAGATGCCCAGAATCTCACTATGTCTGTTAAAGAAATGTTCAAAAATAGATGTTAGTAGATATCACGAACATCACAAACAGAAAATGCCAGGATCTGTTAACAGTCTGTTAACTATAAGCAGAAGGCTGGTGATGAGTCAGTTACTTTGGAATGTCCTGGGGGAAATATCTCAGGGCTGTGGGCTCCAAACAAACATTGTAGGTAATCAAGTTACAGCATCTCCCAGAGCAGCCACGTTCAACAGTGCTCTAGCTCCGTGTGTGGGACACTTTCTACCTGCCAGGAATGGATAATTCCATGGAGGAAGGTTGTAGGCATGCACTTAGATGCTTCTGAGAATTTTCTATCCAACAGTTTTTCTTGTGTCCCAACTTCCTGGATCACTTAAGATCTATCTAAATGCTGCCAAAGAAAATGTACAGGCTCATTTAGAAAAGCATCACCAATTCAATGTCTCTACCTTTACAGTACGTACTTTTTTTTTTTTTTTAGTGGCACTACACAAGGATCACAACTTGAAATATTTGGTAGTGGATGTCAATGAGAAACAAAAATGATTTGTTTCTTTATAGAGAGCTCTGCCTTGTCTCAACAAGATACTCCACACCACAGGCCCTGTTTCTGGTCCTAGGATTAACAGGCGCTTATGTCAGGAATAGCCCTACCTGCTTGCCTCCCAGCCACCTGAATCAAGAAAATACCACCCTTCTGACTTGGATCATCCTTAGAGTGAAGGACAAAGAGATCTCTATCTACTCCTGCCTCTTTCTGTGTCATGGCAACCAGACCGTTCGTAGAAAATGAAAGCAACTCAGCAGGGCTGGGTATGCCTGGCGCTGTGGTCCTCATGGTGGGCATGCATCTGAGGTGTTGTTTTTTTAAGTACAAACAAACTTCCAGTTATAAGTCCTGGTGATATAAAGTAGAGCATAGTGACTATGGTTAACAATACTGAATTGCATATTTGAAAGTTGCTAACAGAATAGTAAAAGTTCTCATCACAAGGGAAAAAATTATAACTATATGTGGAGATGATGTCAACTAAACCTGTGATAATCATCCCACAATACATACATATATTGAATCATTAGATTGTATGCCTAAAGCTAATACAATGTTAAATCAATTGTATCTCAATAAAATTAAATTTTAAAAAATGATCCTCTTCCCCCACCCTCACCCCAACCACTTTACTTAAGGAGAACAACTCCTTTTCCTTTCAAGTAACAAAAGCAAATTAGTCAATCAAACAAAAACAAAACTTATACAAAAACCAAACTTATACAATTTAAAACCATCCTTACAGGAGCTAAGCCAATCTTTCTTAACCAATACTTCATCATCCAAAACCACATAACTTCTAAACTCAACAAAACACATTTTACTAACTCATGTTTCCTATACCCCTTTCCAACTCACACAGAACTAGATAATTTTGGCTGGAAACATGATATGTAGAGTTAATTTTTAATTCAAATATTTTCCTATTACTCCTTTTCTTTTAGGGTTAGCCTAAGCCGGGAAACCCCATGGACAGCGAAGCCTGGCAGGCTGCAGTCTATGGTGTCCCAAAAGAGTCAGACATGACTAAACAACAGCAAAGAGCTTTCTAGAATAATTACCCTAAGATAACATAGTGTCTATTGCTTCAAAACGTAACAAAATTTAAAATACTTATTAAATTTACATTTTATAACACACTAGGCAAGCAACTTTTAAAAAACTTGGTGTAATTCCCTCCACATAGACTAAATATATTTATACAGTTAAATGGAAATTTATTTATCATCTTTAGTTATACTAGAATGTTACTTGAAATCTAAGATATATTTTAGGCTTTCTTTGCCAGTCTCCTTTATATCATAAGGTTTTATCTGGAGGGCATTTAACTATTTTATTCACAGATTTTAAAAGATGATAACAATAGTTTATATGGCAGCCCAGGTGGCTCAGTGGTAAAGAATTTGCCTGCCAGTGCAGAAAAGCCAGGTTCAATCTCTGGGTTGGGAAGATCCCCTAGAGAAGGAAATGGCAACCCATTCGAGAATTATTGTCTGGAAGGTCCCATGGACAGAGGAGAGGAGTCTGGTGGGCTGCAGTCCATGGGGCCACAAAGAGTCAGACATGACTGAAGCTACTTAGCATGCACGTGATCCCTTTACGATGGCTATGCTGAAAAACTACTAAGATCAGAAGCTGATGTAGAAACGTTTGGCCACAGAAGTAGACCAAACCTAGTCTCACCAACACCCGCTTGGATTATAAGAAATTACTAAAAATGAGTATTTTAGTAAAACATAAAAACACTAAATATGGAGAATGAAAACAATACTGAATACAGAGGTATATACAACTATTTGAATGGTAAAATGAGAAATATACTAACAACACAAATTTTACAATAATAACATAAGAACTGACATCAAACTGTCCCCAGAAAAATGAGATATCATAAAACTGAATACTGTAGCTTTATAGCCAGATGGATGCACCAAGCAAACGCCTCATATTCCAGCTTCTAAAATATATCAAGTCAACGACAGAGAATAGGAACTAAGCAGGAAATGCAGATCTAAGAGTGTACCCCAAAATTATGTAAAGAAAAAACAGGAAGAAGCAAGACATTAAAAAGAAAACCTATAAGACCAACAAAGAGATAATCACCCTACTTATTTTATTGGGAAAAAGTCCTTCCCCACATTTTTGTTGAAGGTTTATTTATTTAAAGATATTTTCCCATCACAAATGACTCTTAAAAGGTAAATAAATGATTTCTCCTAATTTAGGAATTTTGTCCCACTATGGCTACAGCGACAGATATGCAACATTTCTATGCACTGCAATTTTCACAATTTTTCTTTTTTGGGAGGAGGTGGTGGGGTGGTTGGGTGGGTAGGGGTATGCTTTAAGAAAAGTTTTACAAAATTACAAATAAAGTGAGAGGACCTTCGTGGGAAGCTGAAGGCTTAAGCTTTATCATCTTCATTAGTAGAGCAGACCCTATACAGCAACAAGTTCTTGAAAGAATTGTCTTTGCGGGGAAGTTTTATTTGGTCTGGTTTGTAAAGGTGAGATTTTTTTTTTTTTCTTAAGACAGTGGCAAATCCAATGCAGCAGATAATGGTGTGGCCAAAGGCTGTGTCTTACCATACAGGTATCCAGATCTTCCAAACGCTCTATCTCCGTGAGCTCCTCCACTGTGATGATGGAGCGTTTAACTGGCTTCTCTTCAGCAAGCTCCATCTCCAAGGAATCTTGCGGAAGAAGGGTCTTGCCACGTCTGCTGAAATGATCAGCCTAGAGAGTTAAGACAACCAACTGAATTCCAGATACCTTCCATAAGAGGGCGCTGTGAAGAATAATGTCTACACCTGGTTAATGACAACTCGATAAATTCATGCTGGAGTTAAGCTACCTCTTTTATCCTCTTTCTTTGGAAGGTAGAGTATTTTAAACAAGAAATGACAAAACCTCCTTCCAAACATCTTTTGAGACTTTACTTGAAAGATAATTCATATATCTTTGCCAAGTTCATGTAGATATGCACTAAGTAGGCACATATTTTTGTTTTCCGAAAGATATACTACGAACATTTGCAGGAGACTGGTGTGATTTTTTTCAACTTTCAATCTTCAGTACGATCATAAAATTATATCCATCAGGAGGCCCTCCAGCCTTCTGTACAGAGAAGCTCCCTTTATCAATGTTACTAGCGTACAGAAGATTCAGGTCTAGTCAATTTGCTCTTATGATAAGCATAAAGTAAATTCTAAAATGAAGCATAATATTGTTGCCATCAACATTACTGGTGGAAATATAAGAAAAATTTAAACCAGAAAAATAACTTACACTGGGAAAATGAGACCACTTAGTATAAAAGAAAATAGGAAGTGTTCTTTTTGTTTTTATTTCATATTTCCTTGGAAAGAATTTCTATGTTTACTGCTCAAAAGTACATAATGAGGAGAAATAAAATGATTCCAACCTCCCTTATTGTAAAAGGACCAAAAGGAAAGAAACTGCTAACAAACTTTTAATTATTACTAGCTTTCTTTGTTTTCATGTAATAATTATTATATTTTATGTGACATTAATTACCAATGCTATGCTTTAGATAAACCTAAAAAAGTGGTAAGAGATGAAACAAACTGGGCTGAAATTAATAAGCTCTAGTGCTGAGCTGCTTCATCACCAGGAACTCTGCAAAGATGAGAACCAGTTGACAATTCCATGTAACCTTTGGGAACATTTCTAAACTTAAGTTGGAGAAAACAGTGTTATTGGACTGTCTTTGAAAGTGGTGTTTCATTTTGAAGATACTATTTCTTTCACTTAGCAGTTAAGCTCTTGTCTTACTATCCAAATCAACAGTAAGAAATTCAAAACAAATGTGCAATCACACAATTCATTTTTGCTTATGAAAAGAAAATGTCAATACTCTGAGTTACCAACTTCTTCAAAGGACAAAAGCAAAAACAGTGAAAAAAATTCAAACTTTCAGTGTAGTTCTCATGTGCAGCCACACTGATACAACATCTAGTATTTTCGTCTTCAAGTAGGCATTCTGAGGCCATCCCTAGAGCTATGGTTATCAACAAACTATTTCTATAAAGGATGCTTTATTGATTTTGGTTTTGCTTATTAAAAAAAAAGTTTGCACTGTGATCTCTTGACAAGGTTATAGCTCTTTATCATGCCATAAACTACAGACTTGAGCTTCTTAAATCTCTGGATGATGAATCAGTTTTAAACTTCCAATTTGCCATAAGCCAATACATTGATAAAAATTGATAATAAAAAATCTTAAATAACATGTGTTTGGATATTATTGCCACGTCAAATTGCTCTAGAAGTTTCTTCACACTTCCTCTTAGTTTCTGAACTTACCTTGTTATGGACCTGTAACCCTTCATTAGCGGGCCAGCTCCAGTCCATAGGCAATACTTTGAATAGCTAGAGATGTCTATCTTATCTTTTAGATTTTAGAGAAGAGTCGTATATTCTTCTCAAATGAATTTTTCAAAATACTCCTTTTGTCTGCCTCCTCCTCAGAAGCTGTTGCTGCTCCTGTTATTTCCAGTGTTCTCCACCATCACTCAACAATTCATCGCCATAAAACTGAGTATCTTCAGCCTACACAATTAACTTGAAATTTTTCCCTGGAGAAAACACTGTCATAACTTATTTGGGAGATTTCTACTGCATTGTAATGCTAGTATTTTTGAGACACAAAACATAGCCAGTTATAAAACCTTCATCTGTGCCTCAGAGTTTGAGAAACAGGAAGTTTCTGATACATTTTTCATATGCATTGATACCAGAAACTACTGAGTTTCTACCTTGATGTGGAACCAGTCTGTAGATGAAGAAAATTTTATTTTTTCACCTTGATTATATCCAAAGGCCTAGTTAGACACTCGATGGTTATCATTCACTAGAATATGTCCATTTAATTCTTTCACTCTTTGGACAATTCATTTCTGCCATGTTTTCAAGAATATTCTGTTATCAAATAATCATATCAGAGAACAACAAGCACAGATAAATACAGGTGAGCCTTGAACAACACAGGTTTGACACATGCGGGCCCACTTACGTGAGAATTTTTTTCAATAAGAAATACTATAATACTATACAATCTGGGTTGGTGGAATCCTCAGATGTGGAGAGTCAACTATAAGTTATACATGGATTTTTCATTACAGAGAGGGCCTCTGCCCCTAGCTCCCAGTGTTGTTCAAGGGTAACTATAATCTTTAAAACGAAGCTCTCAGTTTTAGACTTCAGTCCCAACATCATCTCTCATCAAATTTTTGACCTCTGTTTATTATACATGAACAACAATTCTTGATATCATCACTTCTGCTTTGCCCTGCCATTCCCTCTGAAGAAATTCTAACATGCTCTAGAACAGCTGGAAACAATGAAGAAGAAGAAGGAAAACTAGGATTTTAACCCATAAAGCTAAAATGGAAAAAAAATGTAGAAAATCAACCACATTCCCACGCTGGAGGCTGCCCTTCATCACCATAGAATGAACCAGGCTGTCCTGGACAAATGACCACAGCACTCACCAATTTGTGATGGCAGTGTGAAAGTGCATCCAGAATTTCATCCACGATTCGATCCGACAGGAAGGAGGCCACTGTCAACTTCACCTCACTAGGTGAAAATCAAAAGCACAGAGTGGCATTTTAATTTGTGCAAGAGGGAAAAAGTCACCACCCTTGATGCTACGTTGATAAGGTCAAATGTGATTCTGTTTCTATCTTTGAAAATAGCATACAAGAATGTGTGAACAGGGCTAAGGATTTCCAAAAATAAGCCTTAAACACTGCCATAAACACACAGGTAACAGACTTTCTTTATCAATGTCAACCTGCCTCTGCAGTTTCAAAATTCGAGATTTAATGGTAGGAATGAAAAACATCTGGATAAAGACAAACTTAATGGAAACCATATGTACAATGTAGTGAGAACAATTCATCCATTGACAAAATGAAAACAAACTTGGGCTGGAGTAAATTAAGAAAATCTAGTCTGGTTGTGAAGCTTTGGTTATTTCTTTCATATGTATATCCCTCGCCTTTTAAACAACTTTTTAACCAATCAAATGGTACCTTATTGAAATGCTTCTGCTTTGACTTGCCACTGTACTTTGAATAGTTACAAATTCACTGTTCCCTTGCCTTTTATGAACAGAAGTTATCAAAATGTTTAGTTTTAGTGCCTCTTGCCTCACCTTAAAAGGATGCCCAGACAGGAAAAGCAGCTTGTAGTTTTTTACTAATAAATAACTCAGCCACTGAGGTTTCCATCCAAGGGCTAGCATTTTAGTTATTTGGCATTCCCAAGAATTCAACTTCCACGTGTGTCTTCAGTCTAAATAACCCTATCTGGGCACACATGGACCAATGTGCATAAATGCACAAACACATTGAAAGTAAATGTGCTGGAGAGCTACATACCCACGTTTCAACATTGTCACATAATTTCACTCTACTTTTGAAGTCAATAATACTGCAAATTTTTCATCAAGGAAAAGAGTTATCAAAATAAGATGATCACCCACTCCAGTGTTCTTGCCTGGAGAATCCCAGGGACAGGGGAGCCTGGTAGGCTGCCATCGATGGGGTTGCACAGAGTTGGACACAACTGACGTGACTTAGCAGCAGCAGCAATCTTAAAACTGAAATTGAAAGTATATTTGTGTAATGGGGGAAAACCTTCCTAATTGAAAGGCGATCATTTGTATGGCATGTCTCTTCAGGAACATTTCTGATGGCAGAGCAGAGGGGAAGCACCAACTTTTTGATGCCAACAGTAAAAACAGTCCTGGGCTAAAGATAAAAGAATGTTTATTTCATTCCTATCTCTTAACCAAGGTCTCCCTAGGTATTTGGTTTATCTAATACCCTATTACTCTCCAGCTGCTGCTGCTAAATCGCTTCAATCGAGTCCGACTCTGTGAGACCCCATAGACGGCCTCCTACCAGGCTCCTCTGTCCCTGGGATTCTCTAGGCAAGAACACTGGAGTGGGTTGCCATCTCCTTCTCCAATGCATGAAAGTGAAAAGTGAAAGTGAAGTCGCTCAGTTGTGTCCAACTCTTAGTGACCTCATGGACTGCAGCCTACTAGGCTCCTCCGTCCATGGGATTTTCCAGGCAAGAGTATTACTGGAGTGGGGTGCCATTGCCTTCTCCAAGGTGTCCACTAATAAGATTCACCCAGGTCACATATTAAAAATACAGATAACTCAGTCCCACCCCAAACCTCCAGAAGGCCTGGAATTCAATGTTAACAAGCACTTTCTCTGATGCTTTTAGGCATATTTGGGAATTTTTTTTCCTCCCAAGACTATAGAGTCAGTAGTTTCTCTCTCTTTCCTACCCTCTGCCTCTCAGACGTCAGGAGGGATAATTTATTTCAAATTATAACATCAAAAAACAACTCCTAAAATGAAAACAATAGATACATGTATATGTATAACTGAATTACTTTGCTGTACACCTGAAACTAACACAACTATCGTGTCTGCCTCTTTGTGACCCCATGGACTGTGTAGTCCATGGAGTTCTCCAGGCCAGAATGCTGGAGTGGGCAGCCATTCTCTTCTCCAGGGGATCTTCCCAACCCAGGGATCAAACCCAGGTCTCTCACATTGCAGGCAGATTCTTCACCAGCTGAGCCACAAAGGAAGCCCAAGAATACTGGAGTGGGTAGCCTATCCCTTCTCCAGCAGATATTCCCAACCCAGAAATTGAAACGGGGTCTCCTGCATTGCAGGTGGATTCTCTGCCAACAGAGCTATCAGGAAGCCCCCTAATCAAATATACTCCAATATAAAAGAAAAAATTTTAATTTGATTTTAATTGGAGGATAACTGGTTTACAATGTTGTTTAAACTGTACAGCAATGTGAATCAGCCATAATCATGTATATATCTCCTCCCTCTTGACCCTCCCTCCCACCACCCCCTAAAATAATTTTTTTTTAAAAAGCAATTATTTTTTAATGCTTCAGGACCGTTCTTTTGTTTTGCTACTGGATGCTCTACTTCTTTCTTGACTGAATTTCCAGTTTGCAAAATGTTTAAAAGGAAATGATGAAACTTAGTCTGCGTGTGCATATTTTCTCCTATCACTACTCAGTATGAAGCATTATAAAAAGCCAAGTAAGGAGTTGGTGGACATACAACTGATTCATTGAAGTGAGGAGTTCTGTACTGCTGTTCAACTTTTAGAATTCGCCCATTTTTCAAGGGAAATGAGCATATTTGCCAGAATCTGGTCGTCCAGGAAATGATGACTTGATCTATTGGTAGTTCAGTCCACTATTATGAAAAACTGGTGTTCAACAGCTTTTTATTCTCAATATTTAAAGAACTTCAATAAAAACTCTGAAACTAGAGGTTACAGAAATATGTAAGTATACTTGGGCTAGAGTTCATAAAATCACTAATCAATGGAGTCTATAAACCTCTGAAAGCTTTAATTTCTCAAGTCATTCCAACTGTCTTACAATTCAGTTGAATAGGCATTAGGGTCTTTATTTAAAAGACACACACACACACACACACACACACACACCCCCCACAGCTGCATCTTAGCCCTGAGACTGTCTAGTTACTGCAGAATTCCAAAACCCTCAAAGTTCTATAGTCTAGCTTTAAGGTTAGCAGCCTTCAACATCTATTTTGTGATGATTTTTTTCCCCATATTTTGTTTTTAACTCTCATTTTTCTTGCCAGCTGTCATTGAGCTACATTACATATCACCACCACTTTCAATTCTCCAGGTAGAAGCTGTTATTTTTGCTATATCTAATTATTCTTATCAATATTTGGATGTGATTAAAATGGGAAATTTTAAGTGCTTCTGAATATATTTACATTCTGATTTTCCAAATAGAAAGTATAATGAGAATTACCTGAGCTGTATAATGTAATACTGGTGGTCATCTCACAGTTCTTATGTAAAAATCCAGAAAAGTTTGCTGGTGATCCCACATTCTAAATATTTACACCTTGGCATATTTTTCAAATTTTATCAACCAGGAATCTATGTAAACACTCCAGAGCACCGTTAGCACATGCGTAGTATCACAGACCCACCAAAGGAAAACATGGTGACATCATAGTGGGCCTCTTTGCTTATTTATGGGCTGTGCATAATTCATAATATTATGGTGGCAGAAGGCAAACCGATCTCTGTCTTCAAAAGTTAGATTTATCAAGGTGAAAGATAAGCTTCAGAAGCAGAGGAAAAAAAAGGCTTACAAACATGCACTCCTCTCTTAAAAAAATAAAACTCTTAAAAAAAGGGTAGGTAACTTCTATTCCTCAGTAAGGCAGGCATAGCTGCAGTCACCTAATTTTGGAAATGTATAAAACCTCACATTTATGCATGGCTATCTCTATATACAGTCACTGCCTCTTAGACACGCCTACATACATTCTGTATGAATAAAGCCAACAATGACACCCTTCACAGCTGCCTCAATGGCATTCACAGACACTGCAGCGCCTCAGTTTATGAACATTATAAACCTACCTAATTTTGTTAAGGATATCAATTCCAGACTGCTCCAACAGGACATTTTTAACAAAGGTACGTGGGATGGAAATCTTTTCAGTGCTGGCATGAATCAAGTCTTGTCGAATGTGGGCTTTTCTCATCACATTGGGGCAAAGATTCTCGGCAGCGTCAACCATGGACTCAAGCAACGCCTGCAATGCAGCATAAAGCGGAGAGAGAGAGAGAGAGAGAGAGAGAGAGAGATGAGGACACAGACCCGGAGGCGCCTGCCGTAAAACTGAAAGGTGGCTATATATGATGCCGAGGTCTCGGCGGGCAGGGACACAACAGAGTCCCAGGGTGAGACTGGGGATTCGGAGCTGTCCTGGGGTGACTTGTGACTGCTGGGTGATCACTGATCTCAGGCAATCACTTTAAATCAGACACTTGGCAGATGGGCCCAGGCTTCATGCTGGCATCTGAAATGTGATACTGTGCTAGCTTTACTTAACACAGAGGCATTCACAATTAAGATTTAGAAAGACACATACACACCAATTCACCCCACACCAGACTGTCCTCCTGAGTATTAGCAAACAAAGTTACAGATGTCCCTGGAAAATATATCAAGTTTGAACTCCTGTGCAATTTCACAAATCACAGAAGCCTCAAATCAGGGTGAACTATTTAATAGCTCTATCAAAAGAGCAGTAGTAGCAAACCACTCTAAATACTGCTAGTTTTCCTCTTTTAAAAGAAAAGCTTCAGTGTTAGGTAAAATTATAATTGCTATAAGATCAAAACATGAATAATAATAAAAAATATTCATGAACACTTTTAAACATTAGTAATCATTACACTTAAAAATCTACTTAAATACCAGTTCAGAGTTTTTAAACTGTTTCTGCACATTTTATCCTTCTAACACCTGTGAAGATGCGTAGAGAAGCTATTCATGTGATCACCATTTTATAGCTGAAGAATGTGAGCTAAGGGAAATGAAACGATTTGCTTGAGATAGATAAAATGGTTGGTGAATATGGAAAGGGCACACAAATTAGCATCAGTCCTAAATTTGAATCCTAGCTGAGGGACACTGGACCAAGTTACTGATTTCTCAGTTTTACTCTACTCAACTATAAAATGGCGAAGAAAAAAGTTCTCGTCTCATAGGATTTTTGAGGATTAAATGATATTACATATGTAAAGGGATCAATAACATGTCTAGCATACAATAGAAGTGCAGTGTATCACAGATAATGCTATTAATCTGTTTTCAGAGATGCTAATCTTTGTGATGAGATCTTGATTTTGAAAGTTAAGCTTGATCCCATTACTATTCCAGTATGAATGGGACTAATGGAGCATCATTATGGAAAGCCAAGTCTCTCTGCTCATACATTCACGTGCAGAACACAGTCCCAACAGTAAACTCTCTCATGACACCATACGATGAGCAGGAGAGCAGCAGGATATTTAGAGAGATCTCGTGAAAAGCAGGAGAGGAGAGGTGGGAGGCAGCCACTTGAGAAATTTCCAAAAGCCACTTGCGTGCTGACAGTGCTCTGTCCCTGTTAGAACTCTGACTAATCAGTGACTTAGTACATTATTCCAAGACAGCTACAAGTGATGCCAAATGAATCAGTTTAAGACAAATCATTTTCATCATTGGCATTAAAATTAATATATTCTGTTCCAGATGGAATCCTGCACTCCTGATAAGAACCACCACTAGTTATCAATATGCTGTTTGCCTTCTATCATGCTCATTAACACAACCATGACTCTCTGAAAGGTCCCCCTGCATGATGATGCTATTTAGTTGGAATGAACTCCAGAGAAGAAGCCTGGCTTCCAATGAGATCTTGACATGAAATTTCTATGGAATATGGAGGGAGTAGCATTAAGTGAATAATCTTTGTTGATCTCTGCTTTCTCACCTACAAAATTATTTCTAAGGTCTCTTTCTGCCCTACAAATCAACCGTCACATAACTTTGACCCTACAGAGAGGAATATCATCTTGTCTTGGGCGTCCAGTTCGACAGATATTTTGCAGTTCCCTACCACCACCTCTAGTCCCATATTGGCCAACAATATAATGCAGCACTTTATGCTCTACAAAGTAATTTCATCCATGACTTCCTTTGATCCACATAAGAATCCTGGGTGGTGGGGGGCGGGGGGAGGGGGCACAGATTTTAGCAAACTCATTTTATAGACAAGAAAATCAGGGTTCAGAGGAGACTTACTCAAGGAACAAGTGATGTGGGGACTTAAGCCTTTTATCTCCTACTCCAGCCACACTTTCCCAATGCCCTACCCATTACCCACAGGAGTGTCCCTTCCTCTCTCTCTGTTATCTACAATTTCCATCCCCTGCTCCTTGAGTCAATGGTACCTAAAGGCAGGCATGGTGGACTTTCTGGTGACAAGCTAGTAGAAAGGAGAGAAAGAAGGACTTCCCTAGTAGCTCAGTGATTAAGTATCTGCCTTGCACTGCAGGAGACCTGGGTTCAGTCCCTGGTCAGGGAACTAAGATACCACATGCCAGAGAGTGACTAAGCCCAGGTGCCACAACTAGAGAGCCACGAGCTGCAACTACTAAAGTCCACATGCTCTGGAGCCCACAGGCTGCAACAAGTGAGCCCGAGTGCCACAGCCAGAGAGTCTGTGCACTGCAATGCAAGATCTGGCCTGACTCAAAGATCTCGTGTGTTGCACTGAAGACCCAACACAGCCAAATAAATAAATAGAAAGCTTTAAAAAGAGGCGAGAGGGGAGGATCACAGGACAAATTTGTAATGCAGCCAGTGACCACTTCTTTGTGTCCAACCCCCAGCTTAAGTGCTTAAACAGCATCTCCTTTCAAGTCCTGTGGCCAACTATATTCTTCAATATCCATGGCTTCATCTTTTCTTTACTCGTGGAAATCTAATGCAGGCTTATGTTAAATTTTCTCACTTTCTCCACATTTCTTAACTTTTCTTACATATTCTCTATTTTGTTAGTCAATGTGTACTCCCTTCAGACAACTTCAATGAGCAGACCCTGTATTTGAAAAGCAACCATAAGATTTTATTTTGCCGGTATCGTCCCAAGATGAGGGTCTATATTTCTTAACTGTGAAAACAATTAATGGTACTTAGAAACCCTCTAGAATGTCTGTAAAATAAACTGGGTTAATATTCTTTACATGGCAGTTACACTCAGATATTCTTGCAGTGAGCAAAGGACTAGCTATCATTCGTTACAAGCAAATATAACTTCCACATTGAAGTGCTCTAGAATCTCTTTCTTTTGCACTGGAAAATATAAACTGTAGGAAAAGAAGAAAACTCAGAGAACTCTCCCAGCAAACTGAGTTAGTACTTGCCAAAGTGCAACCTACACCCCTCAGGCCTCATTTCCTCAGTAAACCTGATATTTACCAGGGAAGTATTTCACAGTTGAAACCCTGGGGGAAATGAAGAATTTTCAAGGCCAAAACAAGCATTCTAAAAGTTAAGTCCAGAAGGGAAAAATAAGTTTCCTTACGTTAAAACATTCAGATCCTATTTATTCACCTAAGATTACTCTGGGAATAAATGTTAGGATCAAAAACAAGCGGTGGGGGGCAGGAGGAGAGCTGTCATTTAAAAATACCTAAAAGAGACAAGTTCAGAGAAATATCACCTCTTTTCAAAGAAGGACTTTCTCCCCATTTCCTGCCTTTTTTCTCCTCCAGGAAGTTTGCTAAGAAAGTTGGCTCTTCCGGTCCTTTCTTTGGCTTTTCTGAACTAATATTCTTTTCTGAAAGATGGCTCAAAGAGCTATTTGAAATTATTCTCATTCAGAACTCAAAATGTGTACCACTGGCCATGATACAGGGCTTCCCTGCTGGCTCAGATGGTAAAGAATCTGCTCAATGTGGGAGACCCGGGTTGGATCCCTGGGTTGGGAAGATCCCCTGGAGAAAGGAATGGCAAGACACAGGATGAGCGAATATTAATGATAAAATCTCCCTAATTATGTTGACACCAATACAGTCTTGCACAAGGAAGCTCAGTGCCAATGAGCTTGGAACAAACAGCCAGTAGCAAAACCAGGTCACAAATCCAGACCTGCTGCTGCTAAGTTGCTTCAGTCATGTCCGACTCTGTGCGATCCCGTAGACGGCAGCCCATGAGGCTCCTCCGTCCCTGGGATTCTCCAGGCAAGAACAATGGAATGGGTTGCCATTTCCTTCTCCAGTGCATGAAAGTGAAAAGTGAAAGTGAAGCCGCTCAGTCACGTCCGACTCTTAGCAACCCCATGGACTGCGGCCCACCAGGCTCCTCCGTCCATGGGATTTTCCAGGCAAGAGTGCTAGTCCCATTTTTTTTTAAATTCACTATAGTAAAAACATACTTTTACAGAATAATCCATTCCCTTTAGCTTTTGCTAGTATACCATTTTACTCAATTTCAGAAATAGAGGACAGATTCTTTTTTAACCAAGTAAAATATTGTACTACTAGTGAAAGCAATGGCAACCCACTCCAGTACTTTTGCCTGAAAAATCGCATGGACGAAGAAGCCTGGTAGGCTGCAGTCCATGGGGTCGCTAAGAGTCGGGCACAACTGAGCGACTTCACTTTCACGCATTGAAGGAAATGGCAACCCACTCCAGTGTTCTTGCCTGGAGAATCCTAGGGACGGGGGAGCCTGTTGGGCTGCCGTCTATGGGGTCGCACAGAGTCGGACACAACTGAAGCGACTTAGCAGCAGCAGTGAAATAAAGAAGAATATAGTTGTTTAAGAAACTGAATATTGATTGCAGTAAAAAATGCATTTTTCCCTACATAGTTTTAAGGAAATCAAGGTGCTAAAAAGCTTTATCAATAGACAAACGTGGATTATTTATTCTTAAAATGATGTTCACTTACCAGGTAAACTGAAAAGGAAAAAAAAAGAAAATCACTGCCTACAGTCTGTTGAAAGTATCAAAAATTGAATGTGAACTCAGTGAAAAGGAAATTAATGAGTAACATTTAATTAAGATGCTATGATGAGGATTTGCTTCCATTCATGCCAGAAGTCCCTGAAGGGAAGGGAACTTGCAACTCAAAACGACTGAAAATAAAGAAAACAAGGGAGTGGGGAATAGAAAAAGCAGGGCATTTGGGAGCCTGGGACCTCAGGGATAGTTGAGAATGAGAAAAGAAGGAAATGACACATGCAAATAAGGAAGCTGTGATGAGCGGAGAACACTGGTGACAATGACATGGGGTCAGAAAGGTCAGCCTCAAAAATGCGGGGAATGTCTATTTACAGAAAAATATTTTGAGTCTTAAAAATGTTATTATTTCAGGCTTTTAAAAATTCAAATGCCTTTTAGTTTAGACCTCTGCCTTCTACTCCCTCCCAAGAATGACTGGCAAGTCAATTCCAACCGTTCAGTGCACTGGGAAGGAAATGGGCCCAGGTTTCAAGGAATAACTCATGGCTTAGACCAGTTGGAACTAGTGCCCCTTAGAAGCCATTTGATGGGAAACTTTCAGTTGCTGTGATTCATGCTGATTTAAACGCCAGCCCATTCTTAGCATATAATGAGTTATTACCAGTACTTTAAAGGGAAAAATTAGGCAATAGATACAAATATGTAATTTACAAAAGAAGAAATACAAATGGATAATAAAATTATTTGACGTATTACTGGTTGTTAAAGAAATCCAAAAGACAAAATGATATTTTTTACCCCATTACCCTAACAAATATTAAAAGGTTAACACACTTAGTAGTGGTGACATGTGACAAAACAAGCAGTTGGGCACACTAGTGGAGAACAGTTTGTGAATATACACAAATGTATAAAACATGTGTACCATTTGGCCTAGGAATGGATCAACTATACGAATCTATTCAAATAGGATTAATCAGAAATTAGAAAATAAATTATGTTGGCTGTGAGATAATAGAAAATATATATAGTCTCTACCCCCAGTTCCTGGCACAGAGCTCCTGAAACTCTAGTAATTTCCTAAGTGATAAGAACACTAGGGGATAAGAACTATAACACTAGTGATAAGAACACTAACAATATTTTGTTCTAATATTTGCACTCTGATCCTGGCTCCTGACACCACTGGAATTCCCTGGGTGATGGAATGTCTTTTGTTCTATTGGGGTAACTCTGGGTAGCTCCTGGATGAGGACTGGTTACTGGAAAGACCAAGTTATGATTAGAAGCTTGGAATTTTCAGTCCCACCCTCCCTTCTGAGTAGGGCTAAAAATACAGTTAATGACAGACCATGCCTGCATGATGAAACTTCCCTAAGAGTATGGGTTCAGAGCTTCTGTGTTGGTGAACACATGGAGGTGCTGGGAGAGTGGTGCGCCCCAAGACAGCACGGAAGCCCCAAGTCCCTTCCCACATACCTAACCCTGAGCATTTCTTCCATCTGGCTGTTCGTCTATATCTTCTATCATATCCTTTAATAAACTGGTAAACATAAATAGGTGTTTCCTTCAGTTCTGGGAGCCACTCTAGCAAGTTAATGGACCTGGAGGTGAGGTTACAAGGACCTTGGATTTATCGCTGATTGGTCAGGAGTTCGGTGACAACCTGGACTCCCAGTTGGCATCTGAAGTGGGGCGGGAGCAGTCTTGAGGGTCTGAGCCCTTAACCAGTGGGATCTCTAGGTAGATAGTGTCTGAATGGAGTTAAACAGTAGGATAGCCGGCTGGGTTGGGGAAAACACCCACACATCTGGTGACCAGAGGTGTCACATGTGAGGGGTTCTGCATGAAGGGAAATGCACAGAGGTTTGCCGCTTTCCCAGGGCACTGATACATCTCTGCAATGAGACATCATGCAGCCACTAAAATGCTGAGTACTCACCGATCTGGAAGTGTCTTCCTGATATTGTACCAAATATTGATAAAGTATGTCTAGTATGATCACATATATGTAAAACTGTATAGACAGAGAATGTTTGGAAAGTCACCAAATATTAAGAATGCTATCTCTGGGATTTCAAGTGATTTTTATTCTTTAAATGTTTTACAATGAGTAGTTTCATTTTTTACAGTCAGAAGTAACTAAGCAACAGAGAGGACTTTATTTTAAATGTGTAAGAAAGTATCCTTTTAACATATCTGATTCTTCGTGGAGGATAAAACAAGTGCTATTAGGTAACAACTGATCTGCTAGAACTCTCTACCATCCAACCAGTTGTTTTTCTATCCCTTTGTCTTTGCTCAGAATGTATTCACAATAACCACTGTCAAAGAAAATAAAAATAACAATCAAGAGTCTCTCTGCATTATGTGCACAGAAAGACAGAGACTTAAATGCCTAAATAATCTACAACATTCTCGCCTGTGCTAATTTAATTTATAAACAGAGTAATTAGCATGTTGCAAAGTTATGATTAAGTTGCATATCAAATCCGAGTTATAGCAATTGTGTTCTCAGAAGAAAATGGACCAAATAAACACAGAAATTTAGACAAAGTCTTTTTATGGCATCCTTGAACAGGCAAGTTGGAAATGATGAAACTTTTTGAAAATGAAATGTTGCTGCCCTAGGTGTTTCTTGAAGTTCCCTTAAGAAAAAACTGACCTTACATTACTCTCCACACTTAAATTTCAGAGGCTGTTTTTTCAGTCCCTGAGCCTCTAGACAAGTCTCAGCTACTTCCGGTGCCTTGTTATTCATTCTAAATCCCTTTCCTAATCTTTCAAGCAGCTCTTTGCAAAGACTATTATCTAGTTACCTAGTGGTAACCTTTCCATACAAGCAGTAATTTGGTGCTATAAGCATAGCACCTGTCATCTCTCCCAGTCTCTAAATCAAATGTAACAACAGAAGATATTTTTTCATGAATCAGACTTCTCTTTCTAAGCAGAAATCAATCATTCTTCTATCAGTGGCAACCTGTCATATGTGAAATACAGTTAGAGATTTACCATCAAAAACAAAATTGAATGTGACAGGTTTTATTTGATTTTATATGCAAAAAAAGTTATTCAAAAATTATAAATGAAGCTGGAAAAGACACAGTATTCAACTTTACTACACATACATCTATAAAATATAGGGTAGCACGGTACAAAATGCTATCATGCACACTTAAGACATAACAATGTTACTTTCTAAAATAACAGAAACCACAAACCTTGAGTTGTTCATCAACAACTCTTGTAACTTCTCCGGCCATTGACTCCAGGGTCTCCTGAATTGGACTGGATAACAAACCACTGGCTCCCGCCCAAGATACACCACCAACATGGTATAAATTTGGTAACAGCTGTAAGAAAAATAAAAGTAACCTCTCCATAATTAAATAATGATTTAAATAAGCACCAAAGTCATTGCAGAGTTAGTAAAAAGGGTGAAGAAATATGAGGGATAATCTAAGTAGTCTTGATGTAAGACCCTTTACACAGATCAGAACAGGTCCAGCTTTGAGAGCAAAGGAACAGTACCCTACCTGTTTGTGCCTTAACGTCTTCATCTGGGGTGCAAGAGCATCTGACTAATCCACAGTTTTCTTCCTACTCATAAAATTCTGTGATTGTGTGGTTCAAACAGAAGAGCCTGGACCAGATCCCAGGCTTTCTGATTCCCAGTTAGTCCTTTCTCTATGAAGTCACAGTTGGGGAAAAAATTCTAAGTTGAGAGAAGCTTCCTTCTACAAGTGACAGAAGGGAGTTTCATGCTATCAGCTTGGCAGTATACTGCCAAGGAGTTGTTACTCACTGAAATTCCTGCCACCTTCCTGCGGTTACACAGGACTTGATTACACCGTTTGTGAGTCACAGCGCCCCCTGCTGTAAATTCTATACAGCCGGCAGTCTGTATCAGAGGCTATAGAACCCCTGGATACAGAGGCCCATCTGGGCTATGCCATTTTACATATAAAGGACTTGAGCATCCACAGATTTTGGTATCTGCAAAAGGTCTGGCAGTAATGCCCGGCAGATTCCGAGGGATGAATGTATTTTGATTATTAGTAACTAGCATGGGGGTACAGAAAGGAGGCGAAGATTACTCAGCTCACTTTGCCACTTGTTAGTAACCTTGACACTGAGTAGAAAGGTAAAGCAAGTTAGAAGTAGCTTCTAAAACTGAAGTTTAAAAGTCTTTTTTATTACAGAACACTCTCACGTAGCCAGAAGTGAAACTCACTGTTTTAGAGTTCTTGGCATCCTGCATGAGTCTTTCTGCTGATTTTAAATCTTCCTGGACGGCATCTCCCTCACAGCTTCGTAAGGAGTTGAGATGATCTTGTACTTTCACACACATCCTGTCAATCATCTGCTCCACACCATAAAAATGACAGCAAGCACCCGAGTCAGCACAGCCGATATTCAGACAGAAGGAAACAGAATGAATGAGGATGAAAACGTCTCCTAACTGGAACCTTTGAGAAGGCAGCTTATAGCAATTATTAATTTGTCTGTTTCTACAAGAAACCTCTGGCAACATTAACTCTGGATAAATGTGTATGGCATTGTGGTCCCCTTTCCTGCCTTAGGAAATGCAGTATGTAAAACAAAACTGAATATTTCTTGATGATTTAGAATCTCATAGCTACTCAGTGACTTTTTGCTTGATGGTAACTCTCCTTTATTAATTCTTATTGAGTACCCTCTAAAAGTCAGACATGGTGTTCAGCATTGAAAAAACAGAAAAAGGAGATGTACAATTCTAAGACAATTGAGATGATGACAAAATGATGCCCACAGCCAGTTGGCCCCAATGTTATGGAAATCAAAACATCCCTGGAAATTTAATTGTTTAAATTAGTTCAATTATATTATATGATTTTCCACCATAAAAGCATAAGCTGAAGTTTGATTATATTAACACAGGCAATAATAAAGTTAATAACATCTAGTTTCTATCACTTTAAGGTTCTTCTCCCAGGTTAATTACATCTGAATCACTTTCCGTTGTTTTCATGAATTTAACCATAAAACCCAAAGTGGCAGCTAAGTACTGTGGACAAAAACTAGTACAGAAGGGTAAGATTATGCTGTATATTTGTATGCATAGAGACAAAAATGAAAAAGCTAAGACGTCTGAAGGAAAAGACAACTACGGTGTGGTTTTAAAAGTTTCTCCAGTATTTTGATCAAAGCTGCAGGTTGTCTATTCTTCAAAAAAAAAAAAAAAAAACGGGGGGCTAGGGGGCTTCCCTGGTGGCTCAGTGGTAAAGAATCCACCTGCCAATGCAGGAGACAGGGGTTCAATCCATGATCTGGGAAAATCCCATATGCCACAGAACAACTAAGCCCACCACAACTATTGAGCCTGTGCTCTAGAGTCTGGGAGCTGCAACTACTGAGGCCCATGTCCCTAGAGTCTATGCTCCACAGAGAGAGAAGCCCCTGCAGTGAGAAGCCCACACTCATGCAACTAGAGAGTAGCCACCACAACCAGAGAAAAGCCCACGCAGCAATGAAGATCCAGCCAGCCACAAATAAATGGGCAAAAAATTTAAGTTATATCTCTCCACCAGAGACCCTATCGTATCGAGAAGGACAGATTTGGCAGAGGTGACAATCCAATAATATTATTTTTTATTTACCTTCACACTTTTCTATTTATTTTGAATTATTTGAAATAACAACCATAGGAAGCCAAAATCAACTGTCCATCCCCCACAAATTCCACAGTAATAGAAAATTTACGACACTGCTCAGCAGGCTGATGGTCTGATGACAGAGCTCATGTCTACTTCCGAGAGCATCACCAGCTCTCCTTTACAAAACCAGGTTTGTAACATCTACCCCATCTTCTTTTCTAGTGCATAATAAAGACACACACTCCTGTAAAATACCACCACTCAAAGCACCTACTTTCTTGACACAGGGTCAGTAATACTAATGCTAAAGTATGAAGAACAGCTCCTATGACTGTAAAATGTGTTAAGGCTACATAAGTGAACTATGTGGAACTCCTACAGGAAAAAGAAGTGACATGAATAATGTATGTCATGGCATAATTATCTTCCCTGGCCAAAATCTTAGCTTGTAGGCAGGGTTCACATTTTAACTTTATACATTTACTTTGCCCTATAGAGAATTAATGTATGCTTTCAAAAATCTTCTTAATTGATATAAATTCCAGCTCTTCCAATTACTGTTATTGATCTGTGCTTCCTGAAGCAAAAAGGGTCATCAATAATTCATATCTCACTAAGAAGGAATACCTAATTTCAAGAGACAAAATGAACCACATTTTGGGTTCTGATACACAAAGAAGGGAACTGATACATACCTGAGGCCACAAAAAGACTAATTTGAGAGATATGTCGATGTGGTACTGTAATAAAACGAATCATCTTTAACAATCATGAGAGACCAAAGAGACTCCTGACACGTGTGCCATTAAGCACTCACTAAGGAGAGAGGGTTTAAATGAATTCAGCAAAATGATCTTTAAGTGGAACTTTCAAAATCACATCTAGAATAAACATTTCATTCTTTGACTCAAAGAAGACATAAAATCTCGCAAGTCTCCACGAGTCTTCTGAACACATACTTGCTAAAGTTCGGCAAAGCCCAACAGATCGCATTCAGACACTTACAACTAAAGAACAAAGGCCCAGAAAAGTTAAACTATTTAAGATGACACAGAAAGACTACACAGAGTATAAATGAAAATTTTGAAAATGGGAAACAAACGATTCAGATTCTCAGTTCATATTCAAGTCCCAACGGTACAGAAATGAGGAAAAATAAAAGAGACTGCAGTCTGAAATACTGTCATCTCTTGGGCTATCCCATCAAAGACTTCAAGGTAGATGACGGCACTCGAGCTCTTCATTTTAAACTCTCTGCTTTATCCTAGTATAGTGTTCCATTTTTCTAAAGCAACCCAGGAAAGTTGCTAACTGCCATAATTTAAGAAGCGCACTCCCTTCCAAGGAAACGTACTCAATCACTCTTGGACTAGGTCTTCGTTAAATCTTCATCTGTCTTCCCATGTCCTTCTACAGGTCACATATCTTCCCCCTTGAGAACACTCTGAACAGTTACAAGCTCTCTTCCATGTGACAATCTTGCTCATGTTTGAACATAGCTCTCTTTTTCCTCTCTAATCTTTTTCTTCAGGCTTAACAGTCCCAGTTTCCTTTATCATTCCAAAGTGACACCTCTGTGTGATCCCTGACTCACACCTTCCCCTATGCACCCCTCTGAATTTTCTATCTAAAACCCTCACACAACATGAGGGTAAATAAATAAATTTCTTAAATAAAATTCTTACTGTACAAATTATACTTTCATTAATGTGGTAGAAATCAAAATTGGCTTCTTTGGCAACTAAATCATACAGTGTATCTTACTTGATGGTGACCACTTAGGCTTTTCCAAATATCGTGAGCTATAGAACCCAAGTGCAGAACTTAGAACCATTAGCCATAAAATGCCATCTCTGGTTGCTTGCAATTTGTCACAACTGTCCTCAGTTCCAGTAAATAGCTTACTGTGTGTGTTAGTCTCTCAGCTGTGTCTGACTCTTTGTGACACCATGGGGTTTTGCCTGCCAGGCTCCTCCATCCATGTGGTTTTCCAGGCAAGAATACTGGGTGGGTTGTCATTTCCTCCTCCCGTGATCTTCCTGACCCAGGGATCAAACCCAGGTCTCCTGCATTGCAGGCAGATTCTTTACCATCTGGGCTACCAGGGAAGCAAATAGCTTATTCAGTAGAAAATTTTATCTTCCTCCATGTCTATTTCTTTATTTGATTCAAAAGAAATAAACTCAACAACTAGCACTGAATGAGATACGGTCCTAAATAAGATACACCCTTTGCCACCAAACAACATAAAAACCTGGAAGTGGAAAGAAATATTCACAATTAACCATAACAAGACATGAAGTTTGCATATGTAATCTCCACAAAGACACATTTTATTCACTGTCAAAGCTCCATCTCCTGTAATAGTGCCTGCCACATCACAGACACTTATAAGTGTTTATTCAATGAATAAATGGGTGATGAGAAGTACTGAAGAATTTCAGTCAAGGGAGAGATTACAACTAATTGGGGCTGAAGGTAGCTTTTAGACTGGGTCCTGAAACAGTTCTACGAACTGAGAAAAGAAAAGGAAATTTTAAGTAAAAGATGAACATAAGCAATGGCACATTCAGACACTTGGGATTCCTCTTTCCCGATTAGAAACAGAGGCATTTTATTGTGGGAGATCAGATTGGAATGTTAAGCTAAGACAGGATAGTTTAAGACTCAGGCTTAGGCTACAGAGTTCAGCCACTGCATGCAAACCATAGAGCATCTATCCCCCCAGCTCCTCCCACAACTGTGAGTATCTAAAAATCCTTTAACACTCACAATGTCTTAGCTTCCCTGATACAAAGAAAATGGGCTGTAAAATGCACAAAGATACCCCAAAAACAAAAACAGCAAACAAAAAAAACCACAAGGAGACATGGAAGATGGATTACCTAGTTCTTGCAGTGCTTGTAAAAGACACAAGGAGGAGTTAATAAAAAGCCTTAGTAAAAGGCCAGGCAGGAGAAATAGAAAGAACAGCTGTAAAAGACACTTTGAAGATAAATGGGCAAGGAATAGTGACTCTGAATGAAGAAAGTGAATGAGGCATCCAAGATGACTCCAGGAGTTCTGTTCTCAGTGAATGACAATGTCTCTCAGAGAAATGGTGAAATCAGCTGTTCCATGCTGTCAGAGGGCCATCTGGATGCAGATGCTGAACAAACAGCTGAAAAGCAGGAATTTCCATTTACAGAAAACAGGGACTGAGGGGACAGATCAGGAGTTATCCACATGAGAGAGTGAAAATGGTAGAAGTAGATTAGATATCACTAAGTACAAAACTTTGAAAAAGGATTGCATTTGGAAGATGAAAGGAGAAAGAGTTGTGTAGAAAGAAGGACAGAGAACATCAGAACGATATTCAGAACAGCATACTAGCGGGTGAACTAAGAAATGTATCTCAAGAAAGATAAGATGGTCTACAAATAATGATGACAATTGTGACAAGAAAATAGCATCAAACAATGTTTACTGGTGAGGAACCAAGTACTCTGCACACATTATCCCATTTAATCATCTGAGCACCTTCTTTGGGTCATCTTTCCCATTTTTACAGATGAAACCAAGCCTTGAAGGGTTAGTTAGTGACTAACATCAGTTCCAACCAAGAAGGAATAGCAGAATCTGTACTTAAAACCAGGTCATCTGACTTGAGACCCCAAGTCAGACCACTACACATACAGCCTCCTTTCATCAAAAGATAAGAGGGAAAAAGGCCTCTGACTTGGTGACCAGGTCCATTGAGTCTCATCTCAGCAGACAGATAGGGACAGACGGCACATTCCAAAAGGTTGTAAAGTGAATGGGTAGCAAGAAGCCATGAAAGCAAGTATAAAAACCTGCACATGCAAGGAAGGAAAGAGAATGTGTTGAGTAAATAGCTCTAGGCAATAAAACTGTCTTTAAAAAAAAAAAATGAGAAGACACAGCAGAGGCTGGCAAACTATAGGCAATCCAGAGCTTGTTTTTATAAATAAAGTTTTATTGGCTCAGCCACACTCATGTGTGCAGATATTGTCTGGCTGCTTTCACTCTATCACAGCACAGCTGAGCAGCTGCAACAGAGACCATATGGACTGTAAAGGCCAACTACTATTTGGTTGTTTTATAGACGTTTGCTGGCTCTTGATTAAGAGCATTTATAAGATGAAAATAAGAGATCAAAAGCATAGGTGCAGTGTTGAGTCTTGTGAAGGTCTTTCCCAAACAAAGACTAGAGACAAAAACAAATATATGAACTTTTATGAGACTTCAATGTTTCATTAAAACATACTTTAATCCCTTCAGTGTCACCCGGGAATGATGACTGCCTATGCGGTTAGCAGGAGTAGTCACAGAGGGCCTATTCTTTCTGTGTTCCTATTTCTGGAAACTTCAATAAGAAGTTTCAATAAGGAGGAGATAAATCTCTCCTAAGGCGACTGAAACAATTAAAGTCTGAAAACTGCTAATCATCATGTCCTAAGAAATCCCCAAAGTGAAAAGGTGGCAATATACCTACTACATAATGACTTGAATAATTCAGAGCGATGTCACCCCTGCAGAATTAAACATCTGTATATGCCTCCTGTGTATAATTTCCTCTCGACTGAGAAGAGAAACTTACTTTTAAAAATTAGCATTAAAGGTTGCGGCAGTAATTTTTTTGGATGAGCAACAAAACCCCTGTGAATGAAGGAAAAAGTTAAAAGGATATTGAATGTTACAGTAGCTCATAAAGGAACCAAAGGCAAAGGTTCAGTGTAAGATTTTCGCTCTCTGACTGCTTTTAATGTTAAACACTAAAACCAGGAAATAATAGCAAACCATAAAGTACTAAGAGCTAATATTAGTCCCTTATAGGAAAAAATTTAGCTGTTTAAGGCATTGGTAAGGTCAAAAATAATATTTTCCTTCCCCAAACTCCCTGTTACTTCACTAATATTCATAATTAATGTTTTTCTTAACAGATATTGCTGTACTTTTCTTATATAAATAATACATGCTTACTATAAAGCATTCAAACAAAACTGTGAAGACAATAGAACTCAACCTAATCACAGCACCTGAGATAACCAGTATTTACATTTTGGTGAACACTCCTGAATCTCTATGTATGCAAAGTCCTCCATATAATTTTACCTACTTGAAAGGTCATACATGACAAATTTATTGTGGACACCTTTCTTTCATTCTCTTTCAAGAAAAAGGAATAACAAAAAATTAAACAAAAAAGGAATAGCAAAAAATTAAAATGGCTCTCTATCCAAAGCAGTAGAATACATATTCTTTTCAAGAGTACATGGAACATTCTCCAGGATAGATCACAGGCTGGGCCACAAAAGAATTCTCAATATATTTAAGAAGGCTGAAATTATATCAAGCATCTTCTCTGATCACAACAGTAAGGAGACTAGAAATCAACTACAAGGGGAAAAAAAACTACAAAACACCATAAACATGTGGAGGCTAAATAACATGCAACTAAACAACAAATGGAAGGCTGAAGAAGTCAAAGAGGAAATTAAAAAGAAAAACAACTGCAAACAAATGAAAATGGGAACACAATGACCCAAAATCTGTGGGACACAGGAAAAACAGTTCTAAGAGGAAGTTTATAGCCATACAAGCCTAACCTGGAAACAAGAACAATGTCAAGTAAATTACCTAACTTTACACATAAAAAAAGTAGAAAAAGGAGAAATAACAAAACCAAAGTTAGTATTGGCCAACATGATATAAGGAAAGAAATCTAAAGGTCAGAACAGAAATAAATGGAAAAAAAAAAGAAAGTAGAAAAGATTAATGAAACTAAGAGCAGTTCTTTCAGAATAACTTTGTTGAAAAGATATCTTTGTGGTCTATCTTGAAAATATCAACAAAACTGATAAATCTTTAGCCAGACTAATCAAAAAAAAAAAAAAAGAGGGCTCAAATAAATAAATCAGAAATGAAGAGAAGTTACAAATAACATCACAGAAATACAAAGGGTCATGAGAGATTACAACAAACAAATACAGGCTTCCCAAGTGATTCAGTGTAAAGAATCCAGCTGCCAGTGCAGAAGACACAGGTTTGAACCTTGGGTCAGGAAGATTCCCTGGAGAAGGAAATGGCAACCCCCTTCAGTACTCTTGTCTGGGAAATTCCATGAACAGAGGAGCCTGTTGGACTATAACCCAAAGAGGGTTGCAAAGAGTCAGACATGACTTAACCAAACAACAACAAATAAATATACACAAATAAAATGGACAATCTAGAAGAAATAAAATTTTAGAAACACATACTCTCCCAAGACTGAATCAGTAAGAAATAAAAAATATGAACAGACCAATTACCAGTAATGAAATTAAACGAGCAATTAAAAAACAAAAACAAACCAAAGTCCAGGAGCAGATGGCTTCACATGTGAATTCTACCAAACACTGAGAGAAGACAAAACTCTTATCCTTCTTAAAGTATTCCCAAGAGTTGAGAAGAAACACTTCCAAAGTCATTCTCTGAGACTAGCATTACCCTAATGCCAAAACCAAAGACACTGCAAAAATTAAAATGATATTTATACACGTAAGAAAATAGAATAAACCATAAAAAGTAGTTTCAAGTAATAAAACTTTTCCAACCAGTTGGTTCCTCTCAATCTGCTGAAATGAACATTTTTGAATAAACAATTTTTAAAATCCTCTGCTTTTAAATTATTTTGGTGACCTCCATTTCAAACAGCCGATTTACATCTGTACTTTTGACTTTTGATGAATTAGAGAGGATTATCCTAAAAGTAAAACTTTAGTATACTTATAAATAAAAAGTACAAAAACTTTAGTATACTTATACTCATCTTTCTCCCTCTTCAACACCTAACTTTAGTTTCATTATTTTACATTAAGATTTCCAGCATTTACATATTTTTTAGTATAATAATAATTAGGTGTTCCCTTGTCTAAGTTGATATTAAAATTTTAAATCCACTAAAATGCACAGTACAGAATTATGATAGAGGAATAAATGTAATAGTATATCTTTAATTCTGCAGCTCAAAGCAGATTGCCCCAAAGTGGCAAATTTTTTAAGCTTTCTTTCAGCTTTTATAACTTTGATGATTTCATTTCTGGCACAGTTTCTTATTTATATCTCATATTGTATACTTTCTTTTCCAAAAACACCTTAATGACCCAGATAACCATGATGGTGGTTATCATCGCTTAACTAGAGCCAGACATCCTGGAATGCAAAGACAAGTGGGCCTTAGGAAGCATCACTATGAACAAAGTTAGTGGAAGTGATGGAATTCCAGTTGAGCTATTTCAATCCTAAAAGATGACGCTGTGAAAGTGCTGCATTCAATATGCCAGCAAATTTGGAAAACTCAGCAGTGGCCACAGGACTGGAAAAGGTCAGTTTTCATTCCAATCCCAAAGAAGGACAATGCCAAAGAATGTTCAAACTACTACACAATTGCACTCATCTCACACACTTGCAAAGTAATGCTCAAAATTCTCCAAGCCAGGCTTCAACAGTACATGCACCATGAAATTCCAGATGTTCAAGCTGGATTTAGAAAAGGCAGGGGAACCAGAAATCAAATTGCCAACACACATCAGACCATAGAAAAAGCAATAAAATTCCAGAAAAACATCTACTTCTGCTTTATCCATTACGCCAAAGCCTTTGACTGTGTAGATCAAACAAACTGTGGAAAATTCTTCAAGAGATGGGAATACCAGACCACCTTACCTGCCTCCTAAGAAATCTGTATGCAGGTCAAGAAGCAGTGGCTAGAACTGGACATGGAACAATGGACTGGTTTCAAAGTGGGAAAGGAGTATCTCAAGGCTGTATATTATCACCTTGTTTATTTAACGTATATGCAGAGTACATCATGCAAAATGCTGGGCTCAATGAAGCACAAGCTGGAATCAAGACTGCCAGGAAAAATATCAGTAACCTCAGATACACAGATGATACCATCCTTATGGCAGCCTCTTGATGAAAGTGAAAGAGGAGAGTGAAACAGCTGGCTTAAAACTCAACATTCAAAAAACAATTATCATGGCATCTAGTCCCATCACTTCATGGCAAATAGATGAGGAAGCAATGGAAACAGTGACAGACTTTCTTTTCTTGGGCTCCAAAATCGCTGTAGATGGTCACTGCAGCCATGAAATTAAAAGATGCTTACTCCTTGGAAGAAAAGCTATGACCAACCTAGAGAGCATATTAAAAAGCAGAGACATTACTTTGCCAACAAAGGTCCATCTAGTCAAACCTATGGTTTTTCCAGTAGTTGTGTATAGATGTGAAAGTTGGACTATAAAGAAAGCTGAACACTGAAGAATTGATGGTTTTGAATTATGGTGTTGGAGAAGACTCTTGAGAGTCCCTTGAACTGCTGGAGATCAAACCAGTCCATCCTAAAGGAAATCAGTCCTGAATATTCATTGGAAGGGCTGATGCTGAAATTCCAATACTTGGCCACCTGAAGTGAAGAACTGACTCATTTGAAAATACCCTGATGCTGGGAAAAAGATTGAAGGTGGGAGAAGAAGGGGACAAGAGAGGATGAGATGGTTGAATGGCATTCACTGACTTGATGGACATGAGTTTGAGTAAGCTCTGGGAGTTGGTGATGGACAAGGAGACCTGGTGTGCTGCAGTCCATGAGGTCCCAAGGAGATGGACATGACTAAGCGATTGAACTGAACTGATCTTTCTTCTGTTTTGCTAGAGAATTTCCTCAAAAAATCAGTTTTTCATATGGAATATTGGGGGTAAAATTTCTGATTCCCTGTCCAAATATAATTTTACTCTGCCCTCACTCTGTCTGATAAAATGGCTGAACCTCATTTGTTTCTAGGATAGTTCTCTTGTAAGATGACCTGTGTACTCTCTCTGGAACTCTTTAAGATGGTGTCTTTTTGTTTTTTTCCCTTTATTCTAAGTGTTCTGACTAAGTACGGTCCTTTACTCATCCCTCTAGATCAATTTCAATAGATTATATCAACTCCAACATTCATATGAAATGCTTTTCTGTTATTTTTATGCTTTTAACTTTTTCTATGATGTTTCTTTTTAACCTCTGGAGTTCCTATTAGAAGGCTATTGGTCATTTTTAATCTATTCACTATTTTGACTTACTTTTCTCTCATATTTTTCATCTGTCTTACTGCATGTTATAAAGATTTTCCCTATTTTCTACCAAAGAAGTAGCTTAATTTGTGCCCTATCAGTTAACTTAACTCTGTATTACAGTTTCCGTATTTTCAATTGCTAAGCATTCTTTTCTGTCCTCCGATTACTCCTTTTCATAGCAGCTAATTCCTATTTTATGGATATAATATTCTCTCAAATCCCACTGAAGTTATGAAATTAAGAAAAATTCTTTTTAAGTTTTCTGCTCTGCTTTGAACCATATGAGCTCAGTTCTTTGGTGTATCTTCTTTCTTTCACATCCTATAGCGTTTCCTCAAATATTTTATGATCTTTGGGTTTGGCTGTTTTTGGAGGGAAATATTTCACACTTTTTTAAAGTTGAGCAGAGAGAAAAGGAATGAAGTAAAAGAAAAGAATACTTTAGTTTCTCTTCAGCACTTAAGTGTTAATTAACATTCAACAAATTCTTAATTATTCAGAAGAATTTGGGAATTTATTTCCTACTCAGAGAAATGAAATGGAGTAGAAGAAACGGAACAGAAGGTCTCCAATGTATTAAATCTGATTACCCTCAGATTTACCATCTATAACCTAGGGTTCCTAATAGTTATATATAAATCTAAATCACATCTTACTGCAAGGAGATCAAACCAGTCCATCCTAAAGGAAATGAACCCTGAATATTCACTGGAAGGACTATAGCTGAAGTTAAGCTTCAATACTTTGGCCACCTGATGCGAAAAGTTGACTCACTGGAAAATACCTCGATGCTGGGAAAGATTAAAGGCAAAAGAAGGAGGAGGTGGCAGAGGATGAGATGGTTAGATAGCATCACCGACTCAGCGGACATGAATATGAGCAAACTCTGGAAGATAGTGGAGGACAGAGGAGCCTGGCATGCTGCAGTCCATGGGTCACGGACTCATTATGTCCATAACTTAACAACTGAACCGCACCTTACTGACAGTCTTAAAACGCACAAAATCATCAGCAATGAAAACCGTATATTTACTATAAGAATTAACCTATATTTTCCTCCCTCTACATCTTCCCCCAAACTCCCATGGGGAAATGATTCAAACGATAGAAATCCTTGGTCCCTGGCTCTTACAAGGGTCAGTTCAGCATAAGCAGGAGGAAGCACTGGCACTGGGAGAAGACTGGTGCCCTCTTACCTGCTGCGTGGTGCTGGTGACAATGCCCTGCTGGAGGCGATAGGCCTGCTCTTGAAGGTATTTTCTGGTCTCGTGATTCCGGAGCAGATAGTTTTCTATCTGGAAATTAAGCACAGGTCTCTCTCAAGAACACGTGTCAACTCAGCAGAGAGTAAAGTCATCAGTGAAATAGCCAGCTGCTGAAGTGAAGACCCAAGCAACTAATTTACACACCCTGCCAGGGTCCTAACCCCACAGAATGTACGAGAGGGGGAAATGGACTATCAGATGCATTATAGGTGTTCTTAGTTAGAAATTTCACATGCAGGTAGCAGGGGTGATTTTTATGTGACTCAGTAGTTGACAAAGAAGAGCAAATGTTTAATTGCCTGCAGGGTTAGACACCCCATTTACTGCTTTTTCATCACTTTCCAGCATATGATTGTATCTTTCTCTCTCATAAATTTTTAACCAATAAACAGTTCAGAAGCTAAATAAGTACCCCTACAGAGTATGGATGGTCCTTTCTGAACCTCTTGGCCTTATTCCAGGGGTAGAATCCACTAGCATTCAGAAAATTCTTTAAAGGAAAAAACAGGTACAAAATTGGAAGCATACAGGCTGGTCCATCTCAAAGCTATATACTAATTTCCTTAATCTACCAAGTTTACATGTATTTATAAAAATAGGAATGATTTTAGCAAAATTATCAAAAATTATAAAATGGATTCCTACAGAGAATGAAAAGTCTTAAATTTACTTGACAATCTATATTTTTATACATAGACAATGTTTTATGAAAAACTGAAAAACACAAATGATAACTAGATTGGAATAAAGTATTTAAGAAGAACAATATACACATTGGGCAAAATGTAGTATAAACTATTGGGGATAATGAATACCTATTAAGGTGTTTTTTTAAAGAATGATCTGAGATGACTAAGTATGCCATCTATTTTTTTTAAGTTGTTGCTTTTATTTGTCTTATTAATGCAACTTAACCATTTGGCTTCTAATTTGTCACTATAGTTCCCTAAGAACTTCCAATAACTATGAGGCTTTCAACATTATTACATTTTCATTTTAATTTTGCATATGCTAAAATGACTACTACTTAATACCAATTAGGAACAATTAAAACAGACTATAATTACTATCATCCCTGGAAACTACAAAGCAGAGCAAAATGTACCATTTTACTAAACATAAATGAAGAAATTATAAAAACAGAAAGATCCCTGAAATGGAGCATCATTAAAGTGACACGTTAATACCATGACATTTTATTACGTTAATTTTCTCTTGCTGCTTCCCAAGAAATCATCTCTTTCCAAGGTGACATTACCATCAGGTAGAATATTTTTGCTAAAAAAAGATTCTTGCCTGAAATTGAAAGACACACATTGCCCCCTAGTTTGGGTGCTTTTGCTTTGTTATTTGTTCTACATTTGGCCTCACTAAGCCCGGCCATGGGCCAGTTCTGAGAGCAGCTTGTCTACTCAGGAGGCTCTGCTCATACAGGCAGTGCACCCAAGGCAGGCCCACGCACTTCCAGGACTGCCCCAGGGGCACCAACCGTGCTTCACAGACTGAGCTTGGAGGGAAAATTTTAGAAAAAAATTAATATTCAAAGCTCATTTCTAAAAGCTAGTACAGGGAGAAAAGAAAGACAACGCTAAGTGTCTTTAGAAACAGTCATGTACACATCACCACTGAAAAGTATTTTCATCTTGAATTAACAGAGTAAATTTTCCTTCTATGCACCTTTAGGTGCCAAGGCATAAAACCAAGACAAGACAGGGGCTTGACTCAGGTCAAATGGAAAGGGGAAGAGCCAAGAGTGTCATTATCACATTGCCAAATACCCCTGGGCAGCAGTGGCCTGGGAGACAGTCTAGAGTCCGTTAGACATCTTCAGTCTCACTCCTGAAAATAGCTGCAGCACATAGGCAAAAAACAATGTGTTTTAATAAAGGAATCTTATATTTTAAAATAATAAAGATTGAATACAGAATCACAATATTGCTCTTCAAGTAGAGTAAAAGGGCACGAGGACTGGGTTCTGTGACGATGAAAAATGGAATATATAAAAGCATAGTAAGCACTACAGGGGAAGAGAACAATAAATATGAGCTTTAAAGTCAACAATTTTCATTAAAAAACACAAATTTTATAATTAACATATTTGCATACTCTGTTCTTTTTTTTATCCTCTCCTTTTCTGCCTTCTCTGATTTTAAGCATTTTATATGATTCACTTTTTTCTCTTTTCTTAGAGAATTATAAATATTTTAGTGGTTGCCCTAGTGTCTGCAAAGTACATTTACAATTAATTCAACTCTTCTTTCAAATAACACTAGAGTTGCCACTTGAACAACATGGGTTTGAACTGCACAGGTGTGCTTGTAAGCAGATATTTTTCAATAGTAAATACTATGGCATTACATGGTTCATGGTTGGTTGAGCCCATACATGTAGATCAGGTGGCCAATTTTAAGTTATACTCAGATTAAGTCCAAGGCTGTCCATTTCACAAGTAGTACAGGTACATTAATGACAGTATTGCCAATTTCTCCCTTTCATCCCTTGTAACACCATTTAGAAAGTCTTTATTTCTTATTTTTGAAGAAGAGTTTTGCTAGATGCTGAATTCCAGTCTGTTTTTTTCTTCCTTCCAAATACTTTAGTATTTCACTCTATTTTCTTGTTTGCATGATTTCTGACTCAAAGTTTGATATAATTCTTATCCTCATTTCTCAATATGCAAGATGTGTTTCCCCTGTCCTCCTTCAACACGTTCTCCTTAATTTGATTTTCAGCAGTCTGAATATGACGTGCTTACATGTTGATTTTTTTTTTCTTGCAGGGGCAGGCGGGGCGGGGGGGTGGCGAGGTATTTATCTTGCTTGGTGTTCTCTGAGTTCCCTGGATCTGTGGTTTCTGTCATTAATTTCAGAAAATTCTCAGTTATTACTTCTTCTGTTCCTTTCTTTTTCTTCTGATATTCCTATTACAAGGCTATTCAATGTTTTGTAATTTTCCCCACAGTTCTAGAATATTCTTTTCTTTTTTCCTCCTATTCTATTTTTCCTCTTTGCATTTCAATCTTGAGAGAATATTTTAGAAAAAAATGTGTTTGAGTGGCAAAGTTTTTTCAGGGAAGTTTCTACTGACATATCCTCAAACTCAATGATTCTTTCCTCCACTGTCTCCAGCCCACTGATGAGCTAATAAAAGGCATTTTTTTGTTTGTTACAGCATTTCTGTCTTCTAACACTTCCTTTTGACTTTTTTTCTTAGTTCCTCTCTCTCTGCTTTTAGTACCTATCTGTTCTTACGTGTTTTTTTTTTTTTTTACTTTTTCCATTAAAGCCCTTAACATATTTGATTGTAATTATTTTAATGTCCTGTCTGATAATCCGAAACTCTGTCATATCTGAGTCTGGTTCTGATATTTGCTTTGGCTCCTCACACTGTGGTTTTTCTTGTTTTTTAGCATGCCTTGTCATTTTTGTTGAAAGCCAGATATGATATATCTAGTAACAGGCACTGAGGTCATCAGTCTTTTAATGTGAAGTTTTTATGTTCATTCAGCTAGAAACTGGGTTGTGTTGAATGTCTGCTATAACTGTGTATGTCAGGGGCTTTAAGTTCTTCTATCAACCTGTTTATGTCTCTCCTGCTATTTTGGGGTTTCCCTAGAAATGCCTTCTTAAATAGTGTCTAACAGCTTTGCTCAGTTGTAATTCATGTTATTATAGTTGATGTGTGATGTAATGTAATAGGGAGGGGAAACATTCTATAATCTTAAGATTAAATTTAGGCTTAAAAAGAAAAAAGCTAGGTCTGAGTCCCTGGACTGTAACCTTTAGAAGTGTTTCTTGGCCCTCTTTTTTCCCCCCTCCCTTATGTGGAACAAAAGGCTGGAAGGGGGTACAGTGGTCTGCCTTCCACTAGGTCAGGTAAGGCTCTCATAGAATAGCTTCTCTTGAGGCTTGGCTTTTGTTACAGAGGATAGCATGTTCTGAGTGTATTTCAAAATGGTTACCTTTTCCCGTCCTCCTGCCAGAAACATGAGGGAATTATCCTCCAATCTTCACTGTGATAACATGTTGGAGTTCTTATAACTAAACTCAGGCAAGGGTCAGAGCCTACCTAAGATTGAGCCTTTAAGAGTTTTTAGCTCTCAAATTAGTCCACACTAAGCCTGCAATAACTCATCAATTGCGGTTGAAGCATTCCTCTGAGTTACTGGCTCCACCAGCTTCTGCTCCTGGTAAGCTGATCCCAGCTTTGATTTTCTGTATTACCATTTCCAGGGTGACAGTTTGCCGTGTCACCTCAATTCTCTGGCAGACCTAAGGAAAGTCACTCATTTTCTGTTTGTTAAGCTTTTTTTTTGTTGTGAGAATGGGAATGATGACTTGCAAACTCTGCATGTCTAATCTGAAATCAGAAACCTCATCTCTATAGAATATGTCTTCTGTTATAAGCTGACTAATATCCTTTAGGAAAGCATAAAGATATGTAACATTTGTACTTTGCTTTATGGTCGACAAATTGCTTTTCATGTACACCACCTCATTTGATCCTTATGGAGACCTTAGGCAAATTAGACACACTTTCAGTTTTCTTATCCATAAAATGAGGATATAATAGAACAAAACTCATGGATTTAAAGTTGACAGGTATTTATTTATGTAAATCATTTACTATAGTATCAGGCACCCAGTATGAACTATATCCTAAGCGTCAGCTAAACACTGTTATTGTGTAGCTTTATTTTTTATATAGATGAAGAAACCAAAGTTCAGAAACACTAAGTACTTACAGAACTTACAAAGTTGGGAAGAGTCTGACTTGGATCTTTTGAACACAAATCTTAGTTGGTTTCTTTTGCACCCCACACTTTCCTCTTCCTCCACTCCCAATCTTACTCCCTTTATTCACTGAACGTCTAAAGAACATCTAAACATGCATACAGGTACTGCACTAGCTTCTGAGAATAAAACAAGATGAAAAACGCAGGCTCTGTCTTCAAAGAGCTCAGTCACTGGGAGGAAAAAAAAAAAAAATGGAGGCAGGTAACTTAAAACAATGTCACAAGGCCAGTGGAAGAACCACCTGCCTACTGGGGGAAAGGGACTCTGAGAAGTCTTCCTGGATGGGCTGACCCTGGATTTCAGTCTCAACAGACATGTACAGTAGTCGGGTAAGCACGAGCATCATCTAGACTCAAGCAGTGATTCTCAAATGTTACAGAGCATCAGGAAAGCTCAGAAAAACACAGATGGCTAAGTCCTGCCTCAGTTTCTGAGGCCCAAGAATCTGCATTTCTATCAAGTTCCCTGAAGTAGAGAAAAACAAAGACCATGGGGTGGTTAAGAGATGAAATTGACAGTGAATAGGAGACAGATCCTGCGTAGAAATTCTTGCCAAGCTAAGGAGATTAGGCTTTATTCTAAAAGCCTCTGGGGAGGACTGGATTAAAGGTTTTAGTCTGATCAAATTCACCAAGAAGAAAGATGGCTATTTTTGACCGTGGCATAGAAACAGACAAAGGGATGTAACCATCCTGGTGAGAGAGGATGAGGCTGGAACAAAAACATCTGTTACAGGAATAGAGGGAAGGAGAGTAAACGAAGAGATTTATGCTACACAGTTAGTAAAGTTGGTGATGGATTGGCTGCAGGCGATATAGGGAAAAATAAGTCAAACTTAGGAGAATGGACAGAGAGTGGCACCACCAGATGAAAGCACAAAGAGGGAAGAAAGATTTCGGAGATTTCCCAAATAATAGCATAATAAATGTGGAGTCAGATGGGAAATATTTGAGCATACCTAAAAGTAGATATAAAAGTAGCCATAACCATAGAAAGAGAAGGATGAAGATATGAAAGAGTGAAAGAATGACTGACAGGGCAAGTTACTAGCAAAGGACAGAGATGTTGGGGTCAAAGGCATCATGGATGGCTGGGCTTATAAGGGAAAGCGCCTACCCTCCTCTGGGGTTGCCAGAAAGGAAGTGGGAATGGGAGTGGATTCAGACACATTTATAGAAAAAGATGACAAAGAGAGATCTCAACAATACCCTATTTCTCGATGAAGAAGAAAGGGAAGGTTCAGGCTGTTGAGGATGAAGGTGTGCTGGCTGACATAGATTTCTACACATTCTCCAAAGGATAAACAGGAAGTTATCCATGCCTGAGCTCTGGCATGCTGATGTTATAAGAATGTTATTTCACTCCACCTAACGTTCACAAGTTTTAATCTTTCTTATCTTATTCCTCCCTCAGTCATGCATTATCCAGTCATAATCACAAGAATACAAACTAATATGAAAATAGCTTTGTAAAATACAAAGCACTGTTCATACGTTCAGAATTATTATTCACATAATTCCATTCAAATGTGAATTTATTATGAATAAGCCATTGATCCTTCAGTACCTTCTGGAGAGCCTCTTCTGTCTTTTCAGGGTTTGTTTTTAAGGCCTGAGAAGCATCATACATAGGGATTGGCATAAATCTCAACGTGTAGTTCCTAGAAAAAAGGAGAAAATGGTATGTTTATTAAAATAACTTCCTATTACTTTAATTCCACACTCTTCTTTGAAAAATCTGAAAAGAGAATTGCCAAAGCGTCTTAGAAAATTCTAAACTACTGGAACATTTTAGGCCCCATGATCATAGGGTCAGCCTTCTTTTCTATCCACGTGTGCGACACCACGGGTGACCTCATCACGCTGTCTACAAAACTGACAGAATTTGAAGGAAACTGGTTTTGTTGTTTTGCTTTTGGTTTTCAATTACAGCAAGGACAGGACTTTCAAACTGAAACTGCAGAGATGGACTGAGAGGAAAGGCTAGGGGGAAATGTCCAGATCAACTCAATCACTTGGATTTCAATCACCAACAGATCTGAAGGTACCTTGATCACCCCTGATGATGGATGACAGGCCCTGAATAGTAGACAAAAACCCCAAAATAGAACCAAAACATTTGCTTGCCAAGCCAAAGACATGAGCGTCCGCAATAACAGTCTGTTCAGGCTCTGGGCTCCTTTAAATAAGCGAGTCCAAGACCAGTGGCTGTCTTTAGAAAACCTTCCTGCCTGGCTCAACACCCTGACCTCTGAGGGCCTGGGAGTCTGCACCACCGACCCTGAGAACCCCAGGCTCTTGACATTAGGTAAAGCAACTCTGGGTCTATTTATTACCTCAGGGCTGCTGAGCAGTTGACACAGGAATGCAAGGGTGAGTCATTTTTGCATGAGAACACTTAACGCTGCACTCTGGCCTCTGCTCCTGACCTTGCTACAAAGTGCTATGGGTCAGGATGAATGTCCACACCTGCTCCCCTTCCACAAACTCAAGCCCTTGGGGCGCCTTCTCTTTCCCACCCCAAAAGCATGTGTTTCACAACAAGACACTCAGAATTGACCTTGTAGGCCACACGTTACCAGCTGAGGCATAGGCTTCACACAGCTGGCTTATTTCAGGTCTCTAGACAAGCAGCAGCACTTGACATTTGATTCTTATGGTTAGTTAGATGGCTTCTACTGGAAGAATAAATTAACAACTCCTAAAACAGGCATGATAATGAAGAAATAATAAAGAAAATAAACAGTCATCTTAATTAAATAGCAGTCATCTGGATGGTTACCTAATGGGAAAAAAAAAACAAACTGTTCTTCACCCAGTCCAGGGTGACTTTAAAGTAAAATAACCAACAAAGACAAGGCTGTTATTTCTGTAACTTTCATTTTTACCTCAACTTTGCTTGAGCAAAATTGCTTTTGTTTGAGTTAAGAGGAGCCAGACAACTGAAATTAAGGGACAATACTTCTTTTTTTTTTTTTGGCACACTTGAAGATGTTCTTTTCCCTCATCTACTTTGCATCATGCTTCAGACCAGCATGGTTTACTTAAACCAAATGTGGTTTCACACCACTGGCATCTTGGACCACAGAATATATGAGACTGTAATCCAGGGAGCCCTACTCTTGGCTTCTCACAGACCTGACTTGGCTGGCAGTCTGCAACATCATTAGGGTGGCAGCTGTGCTGTTAGTACCCAAATGCAATGATTGGTAAATAACTGTTTCCTTTCAAAGGTTTTGTGGTACAATAGGTATAATTATAGGCGGTTGTGCAGTCACAGAAGGCTCCCAGGAAGGGTGGCTATGGTGACTGATGGTACAAGCTGCCTTATCCCTGTTTAGTGATGGCCGGAGGTGGCAGCAACTTTGACCTTCTGGCTAAAGGAGAACCACAGGGTTTAGAATTGGAAGGTATTTAAAGACAATTTACTCTGAATTCTCACTTTATGTAAAAAAAAATCAATTAGTGAGGTGAAATGCTTTGTTCAAGATCATAGGCTTGTTGATGACAGTACGAGGAACTGAATGGAGAACTCCTAATTCCAGGCCTAGGGTTTTATCCAGGTCATCATATTGGGCATGAGAGCTCCACATAAGGGGCCATGCATGGAGGGAAACCTGGGAAAATGCATCCTCTTCCCTTCCCCAGGGCACCAACTCCTATATCCCTGGCCCCTAATTTTCATCCCACATTTTGCAAACTCTCATTTTTAATGCTATACATCTGTTTTGATCCATTCTGCCATTAGAATATGAATGCTGAAAAGCTCAGAAAGAGCTTTTATTTTTCTTAGTATTTTTTTTTTTTCAGCCATGTTTGTATTCTTCTTTCCACATTCAGTTTACCGGGATAGTAAATTTGACAATAAATAATAATTGCAGACTTTAGTTACAAAGGTAATAAAGAAAGCCTTTAAGAGAAATGAGACGAGTAAGCCCTGCCCTTGCCACTTCAAGTTCGCTTTTATTTTCCTGCTGGCTCAGCAGGTAAAGAATCTGCCTGCAATGCAGGAGACCTGGATTCAATCCCTGGGTTGGGAAGATCCCCTGGAGAAGGGAACGGCTACCCACTCCAGTATTCTGGAGAATTCCATGGACTGTATAGTCCATAGGGTTGCAAAGAGTCAGACACAACTGAGTGACTTTCACTTTGACTTCATTTTCTGGAGCCCAGCTTTTTTCTCACCACTGGATTTGGAGTTGTCATCTGGGCAAGAAAGCAAGACCCTGTGGAAACAGGCTTGAAACCACAAGGAGAAAGAAGCAAGGTAAGCACGGTGTGGGCCTTCACCATGATATCTGTGACTTTGGCAGAATGAGCATCTATGCCCTCATTTTATGGATGAAGAAACTCACACCAGCAGAAAGTCAATGTATTTCCAGGTGTCATGGCTGGTGAGGAGTAGACTGAGAATCAGACAGTCTGGGTCTGAGTTAATCTATTGTTACTTGTATTACCCCATTGATAACACAAACACCACTGGTTCTTTTCTATTTTTCTAGAAAGAAGTCCTACGTGAAACTTACTTTTCCATAGCAACAGCTATATCTTGAAAGCCTTGTGCGGTAATGTTGTTCTTGTCCCATATAACAGTCCTGTTTGGAAACCAAATCACAAAGATGATCAATAGATAGGAATGGAGGAAATGATTCTCCCACTGCAGATACATCTCTCATAGGCAACACTGTCTAAGTAGCCTAGCACAATGAGCTAGGAATAACATTCAGCGTTGTTTGAAACAAAGCAAGGATGAGCATTTCCCCAATATTAGATTCCAAAGCCATTCTTTGCTCAAGGAGAATGGAAAAAAAAAAAAAAACTTAAAAGCAACAGCACACACATTAACTTACCATTATATCACCTAATGCCTAACCAGCTGGAAAACCCTAAATCCTGACTTCCCTGTCATTCTCCCAACATATTCTCCAAATACCATCCTAGTACTGAAGTCTGAGGCTGAAGCTGTTTATATAAAAGGCTACACAGTCTCATGTCCAACATAAAGAATTTCAGATACTGAGATTTTTTTTCTATTGTAAACAGCTAGAAAGACCATCTGGTATTTTCTGATGTTTCATCACTGCCATGATGTGGTATGACCAACAGTCCCAGCAACTGAGTTCACTCTGCTGGCAGAACCTCAGGTACTCTAAGGAGGTTGTTTACTTTTTAAACACAAAATCTATTTTGGAAGAAAAGTATTACTTTCCTTTCAGAATGTGAATACTTCAGAAGTATTTTAGGCTTTGTCAATTCACCTGGCACATGAAATGGCTTTTTATTTGTCTGAATGCTCCCAGACTCACAGCCTTTCATTGCTTTCTCTTCCTAACCTCAATGACCTTCCTCACATACACACTGGCCGTCAAAGAAACTGCTGCAGTTTGGGGCTTTTGCCTTCAATTTACATAGAAGGTACAGGCTCTGACTTATACCAGAGAGCCAGGGAAACAGCAAGAAAGAGCCCCTGAGGAACAGCGTGAATTATTAACTCTTCTTTCACCAGACCGCTGGGCTAGGTAGCAACCAAATCTCCAAATGATGGATGGTAATACGGTTACCACATTACTGGTCCTAAGAGAGGTGGCTACCGCATGGCTTATCCTTAAGAAAAGCCAGGCTTGGGAAGTACTACAAATGGAAACCAATGAGCAGAGGAGCTGGCTTCCAGGATGAACCTGCCTTTGACCCAGTGGACTTCCTGGATCCCTTGGGTTTTAGCTCTTTATGTCGGCAGGAGTGGGAAGGGAAGATAAGACACTGGGCTCACAACCAGTACAGGAAGCCCCTCGTGTAATCCCTCTGGTCTCCCAGCTCTGCATGTTTGGCATTGTCCCCAAGCCCCTCCCCTCCCCTCACATCTGTCAGCTGTCAACACTGCTATGAAATAGGAAACTGCAATGGCTCTCAGTCAGGTTCACCTCACAATGGAAATCTTGGAGAGAGCAGTGTGAAGGAATGATTGTGT
>SJXQ01010941.1:0-48656 GCA_006408695.1 Aepyceros melampus | reverse complement strand
GCTCTCCTCTATATTTTGACAGAAGACTTGAAGCTGTCGTCTCCACTCCCCAGCTGGTCTCCTTGGAAACCTGGGCTCACACGGACACAGCAGGTCCCCAATGCCTGTGGGCCAGACTCCCCTCCAGGCCTTCCTGAGAACCAGCATCCCCCCGTCGGGGCCAAGGGCCTGGCCTGCGTACCTGAGCTTGGTGTTGATCTGCAGTGCTTTGGCCAGCATCTTCGCCCCCATGTCCCCCATGCCATTCCCACTGACGTCCACTTTGGTCAGGGAGGTGTTGCTGCCCAGGGCGTTGATGAGGATGGTGACCCCGGTCTTGAGTTTCGAGTCGGCCAGGGACAAGGACTGCAGAGGCTGTGGAGGCAACACCAGATAGCACTCACACGGTCATATCAGGGCCGCCACTGCTCGGGGGGCTGCTTCATGGAAAACCATCAGGGGTGGGACCGACTGCACAAGCACAAGGTGGAAACTTTGGAAACTTCCGGCTAAAAGGCACTAGTGAATGGGATCCAAGGGCTCTGAACCTTGGGAGTCAAACATGAAGAGCTTGTGTCAATGCTGAATATCACCCACCTATCCTCTAAGGGAAGCTGTGGAAAGATACCCAGAGTGGCAGATGCCAGCTCTTTTGAAGTGGAGGATGGGAAGAAATAAAAATACTACACAAAAATGTCTGTGCTTCAGTATGGCAACACTATACCTTTTTCTAGACAAGGTAAAATGGCATCTTAAAATACTAGTAGAGAAATGATGCATGTGTGCTAAGTCACTTCAGTTGTGTCTGACTCTTTCCAATCCTGTGGACCGTAGCCCAGCAGGCTCTTCAGTCCACAGCACTCTCCAGGCAAGAATACTGGAGTGAGTTGCCATGCCCGCCTCCAAGGGATCTACCCAAACCGGGGATCGAACCCGCATCTCTTATGTCTCCTGCACTGGCAGGCAGATCCTTTACCACTAGCGTCATCTGGGAAGCCCAATAGAGGAATACTGGTACTAAATTACTAATAGTAGTAAATGTAAAATAAAATCCAGCCAGGATCAATAATAGCTGACATTCATTGAATGTTTACTATGATTAATGACTGTTTAAGCTTTTCACATGTGTTTACTCATTTAATCGACCCAATAATCCAATACTTAAGTATTATTATGCATGCTAAATCACTTCAGACGTGCCCAACTCTTTGCGACTCTGTGACTGTAGACTGACAGGCTCTTCTGTCCATGGGATTCTCCAGGCAAAAATACTGGAGTGGGTTGCCATGCCCTCCTCTAGGGGATCTTCTTGACCCAGGGATCGAACCCACGTCTCTTCCATCTCCTTCACTGGCAAGCAGATTCTTTACCAGTAGCACCACATGGGAAGCCCAATATTATATTAGGTATTATTACTCCTATTCTCAGATAAGAAATAGAAAGATTAAGTGACTCAACCAAGGTCACACAGAAAGTAGCTGAACAGGAACCAGCCTGTTTGCCGATTCTGTGTTTCTAACTTCTCACAACACAAAGCCTCTGTTGGCTTTTCCAGCATCTTTTTGATGTTCCCTGTTTGCTTTTTCTTATAAGATCCAATCAAAAAGCATACCTACAATTTTTTTTAAAAAGTCAAATGTATGTGACTTTCTCATTACCATAAGCTATATAGTGACCACTCATTGTCCATTTAAGCCACAGACTAAAAGCCACTTGGGGCTTTCCAGGTGGCTTAATGGTAAAGAATCTGCCTGCAAGGCAGGAGATGCAGGTTCGATCCCTGGGTCAGGAAGATGGCAACTTGGAGAAGGAAATGGCAACTCGTTCCAGTATTCTTGCCTGGGAAACCCCAAGGACAGAGGAGCTTGGTGGGCTACAGTCCACAGGGTTGCAAACAGTCAAACATGACTTAGCTACTGAGCACAAAAGCCACTCAGCCTGGAGGCAGGTTTTGCTTGGTCTGCATAGAATATGACCAAAAAAGAAAAAAGAAAGGTGCTCCCTACTTACACCCTGCTCACACCTACTTATTTATATCACCTTCCTAGAACTCTGGGCATTTAAATTCTCAATCCCCTTCTTCAGCCATAATTGAATTAATGAGATGGTGAGGATTTCTGGACTTAAAACCAGTGTTGCTCTAAAAGTCAGAACTAAGACTTCCCTGGGGCTCTGGATGTCTTCTGGGTTGCTTGAGGTAATCTAGGTTGGCCCCACTATACTCAACAATTCAATACCTTAACCCATAAGCAGTTCTGACATTACTGGGAAGCAGCTTCTAGGACCATCTACGACCAGGTTCCACAGTGGCCGATGGGACTCGGGTTATCAAGGCGTGCCTGGGTGGTCTGCAGGACCCCCACCGCAAATCCTGGGGTGTATTCACGTCCATTCGACCAATAAACACTGATTCCCTTGCGTGTATGCTCAGTCGTGTCTGACTCTTGCAACCCCACGGACCATCGTCCACCAGGCTCCTCTGTCCATGGGATGTTCCAGGCAAGAATACCAGAGTAGGTTGCCGTGCCCTCCTTCAGGGGAATCTTCCCAACCCAGGGATCAAACCCAAGTCTCTTGCATCTCCTGAACTGGCAAGTAGATTCTTGACCACTGTGCCACCTGGGAAGCCTCTGACTTCTAATAGAGCACATGTTCAAGGCACATCTATAGAAAGACCCAGGAGGCAGGAAGACAGTGTCGACAGTTTAAAGACTCATACATTTACAAATTGGCATTATCCATTTGATTACACTTTTCCCGAGTGACTGTACGTATTATCAAAATTTCTGATTGTCCTTATTATCAAAATCTGACCATATTTTCTAAATTAATATATCCATATTAAAATCAAAAGATATTAATATTAGTTAGAATCAATTTTTTCAAGTTAAATGACATAGTAAGTGCTAAGGCAATTGAAACCTCAGCCCCAAAGCCTGAATAATCTTAGACTCAGGTAGGCTTAGGGAGGTGGCTTCAATTTTCTTAAGATTCTACATTCAAGTAGATGGAGGAAACTTAACAAAAAACGCTTCAGATTCGGGAAACTTCATGTTTTAAATGAAAATGTAAGCAATGGTGTTTTAATAAAAAGCTGTAATCCCATCATTTCAATGAGCTCTATTCAACTCCTGCAGAAATGATATATTACAGCTTCTTCCTAATGCTGGAAAGCTGCCAAGTCTCCAAGCTGGCGAGCACCACTTCCAGTACTATATTCAAACTCTAATACACCCCAGTTAACACTTAAAAATAATAGGCAGAGCATTAATGTGAATAGAACAGCCAGAATTGCATGCATATTTATAAGGTCATCCCTTCTTGATTTACTGCACTTCCAGGTAACATGATTACTTGAAATCTTACTGTTCCTGTTCAGAGCTGAACATGCTTAATCTGACAATCTATCTCCTTGTGATAGGCACTCCCAGGACAAACACATACTGTTCTGTTGGTCATAGCATAGCTCTGTAAGTAATACTTCAAAACAAAAGTCTCATCTTGGCCCCTCAATGTTACTATCCCTTGACTGTGGTTGCTGCAGCCTGACAACCACTGTCTAGAGTTGAAGGCAATACTGGAACCTGTATGTCTGGATTTTCCAAGTGAACATAATGTGCAATACTGGGCGAATAAAGTATTCCATGGGCTGTTTAAGAACAAGCTCTACAGACACAAGGTCACAACGTAAAAAGCAAAGAGTTTCCTTTTTATATGTAAAGACCTTTAAAAAAATCAGCCCAGTGGTGCCAGTTATAGGTGGAATTTTTATAGTCACAAGATTTAACTCCTAATCATTTCAAATTGTTTTGAACATTACTGATTCTGAAGTAGGAGAAAAAAAAGAAAAAAGAAGGTAATTGCTTTTTGAAAAAGCCACCTACTTTTCTATGACATGAACATAAAAGGCTTTTCACTGTATGTTATTAGCAGCACATTTCTCAAATTTATAACTTGACAGAATTCACATTTATATATCAAATTTTACCATCTGCAAATATGTTTTTAGGTGTGCTTTAAATATCAAGATTATCTTTGAGTAAGAGACTTTGAAAATTATAGGAACAGAATTTAAAGACCCTTGTGTAATAAGCAAAACATGAAATTAACATAAATTTTCCTAAAATATGTGCTAAGAAACAAATATTTGGGAATGATTATTAAACACGATTCTGTAGATTCTGCAATACTGGCTTCTCCAATCTTTCAAAACTGGGCCAACTTTGGGAAATCAAAATCTCAAATACAGCAAGGTGGTGGAAAGTCAAATTAATATGTAAAACAAACGCATAAATTCTGTAAAGTATAAATTACATTCTAATTATGCCTCTAACTTTAATAACCCAGTAAAACAGTAACAAAATATAGGGCCTATTGGCAAATGAGGACAAAGAGCACTGCTTGAATTCATTAAATAACAATGAGTTTCATTTCTAACAGGTTGGAAATTACATCCACACAGTGACAGCAGAATTTTCTCCTGCCCTCCAGATCAGAGCCCCAACAAAGAGATGTGGGCAAAGGCAGGCAAGGAAAAGCACCCGCCTCCATCTCTCCTGACCCCATGGCTTTCTCTGCAAACTTAGCTTACAGTTTTAGCAGAATTTGCTATTACCCTATACAAATTCAAAAGGGAAAATCATACTTTAAAAAAATGTGACACATCTCACATGATTAACATAGGAAGTTACTCCTATGATCTACAAAAGCAACTATCACCCAACACAAATAATATGAATCTTCATTATACAAATTGATTTGGATTTGAGGAACCATATAAGCTCTTTGGTGGCTGAGGACTAAGACAGGAAATGGACAAAATGTTAAAGAGCATCAATAAAACACAAGGTGTGATACACTAAGTTTCAATGAAAGGAATTAATGGTAGAGTGCTTCTCATTTGGTCCAGAAAACATCTTTTCTTATGCATGTCTAAGGGTAGCAAAATAGGATACTATTTGAAATTAAATTTCTTTACCATGAACCAAGTCTCAGCCAGGAACAATTAAAGGGGATAAAAATATAAGGATTATTAGAGCTCTAGACATAATTTAAGATGGGGAACAACTTTCTTAGTCTCTTATAATTCTGCATAATTACTGGATGAAATTCAAATTAGCAATATGATGTTTCTCAGCATGAGATTAAGTCATAAAGTCAGCTAGAGAGCAAAAACTCATACCTGCAGATTAGTGTATTAGCTGAAGCTAGTAAGTAATACAGCTTATTGAAAGATGGGCTTAGGAGTAAATGTATATTTCTTTTCACCTATTAGTTTCAATCTTCCTTTAATTAGTGATTAGTTGAATAAGTGAAAAGTAAGTAAATTTAAGTATACTCTATAACTGTGCTAAAACATGAATATTTACTGCATTTAAAAAATAATAGAAAATGTATGCAGAGGTAAAATTATCTGAAAGCATATCAGCACTAACACACTGGACAAAATTAGTAAGAACAGCAACAGAAAGAAAGGTTTTAGGCAAAAGTGTTGAAAATAATACTCACTGATTCTTCATCTTGAATCATCTGTACTAAGTTGTCCAACACAGGTGTCAGATTTCTAAAGAGATTTTAAAGATGTGGACAGTGGAATCAAACCAAAAGCTTTCAGGGGGCTGGGTATTTTCATCAATGTCATATAAAAAAATGCAAAAAACTCTTACTTGGATTTCATATTATTAAAATTTTTGCCTAACGCCAGGTGTTGTATTGATCTGTTTTTACTGAGCCACACTATTAAGGTAGATAGGTCAGATTCCAAACCTGGAAAGAATCACAGTAAATGGAAAATCAACACACATGTGGATAAATTCTCAGAGAGAACACAATTAAACAAAGGTGCAAGGCAGTTGGATGACTTTCTGTACTGTCCTGAAATCTTTGGGATTGTAATCTCCTCCCCGCCACCCCCCCATCAAAGGAACTTTTTGCCTTCTTTTTATGTCCTATTATTTCACAGGGATAAATTCATTCTCCACAAAGACCTATCTGAATCTCTTATGCAACCAGGAGCTAAATAAAGTCAGCAAGGAATGGTGATACATGACGGTACAAAGTTTCATCTCTCCCTACACCTTTGTGAGAGAAGATTCTGACCTACTGTTCACTGGGAGGTGATTGCAAATAAAGCTGTCTATGCAAATTCATACAGCATGCTTGTCTATGCAGGTTCATACTCACATGCTACTAAAACCAGCAGAAATAAAGCTAATGAAACAGGTTTTTGTATAAATAAATAAGGCCTCAATTTTATTACTACCAAGTCCAACACAAAAGGTTGTACTCAGATTGTTATCAATATATTGCTGATCTTTTTTTTTTTTTAACTAATTGTTTTACTGCATAGACTTTTCACTTTTTGGCCATGAAACAAACTTAAGACTTTGACATGAAATTATTCCATAAATATACTCTCTTAAAACATAAATGGCTATAGTTATCATGAAAAAAAAAGTATTTATAAAAATCATGAAAAAAGAGAAAATAGTCCTCTAATCAAGGAGTGAAATATCAGTTTTATTAAGGTGTCATCTAGATTGGATTAGACTATTTTCCCTTTACTAACTTCCTTCAAATAATATTTCTATATGTTTTCTTCTCTAATTTCTGACTTACCATTATCGGAGATGTCTAGGCTGCTGATGTTGTGGATTTCAGCAATGCAGCCTTCTAGTACCTGCGCACCTCCAGATCTCAGCTAGAGAAACACAAACCAAACAGGGGAAAGTGGTCACCTACTCGAAGGGTGAAACCAAAAAATTAAAAATAGGAGAGATAGCCTTGAACTTAGCACCAAAGAAAAAGAGAAAACTTATCAACTTAAAAAAAAAATCATCAATGCAAAGGGCCAACCACTAGTCATTATGTCCCATTCCACATAAGTCTGAAAATCATTAGAGAAAGAAACAGAAGACAGAAATCACCCTGCATCACCACAGGCAAAACAGTCTCCGTCAACCCACAAGAATTTTCTTCATTTCTGACTGTTAACGAATACCTTTATACATGAGAAATCACTACTGTTATATCTGATTATTACAGATTTCAGGTATAACTCTCCATTGTGTAGCAGCAAAACTGAAGGAGACAAGAAAAACCTAAAAAGTCATTTTCATCTTTTCCCCAAAAACCAAAAGCACATTTTACTAAGATCAGAATATCTTTTTGTTTCCCATTCAGCAACTATCTGAGTTCTTACTACATGTTAAAACACTGTGCAGGGTGCAGTTTTCCAAGCTGTGGCCCTCTGTTCAGGAAACTTATGATCTAATAAGAGAAACTATCATTTATTGGGAAACTACTATGGGCCAAAGGACATTTTAGTTTCTTTATTCACTTAAGAAAATGAAATTTATTTTAAGATTCTATACCAAATTGATAACACTTTCTACTTGTTCACATTTTGATGTAAAAATTCAAAGAATCCTTATTTCACTATTTCAGATGCAATATGTCTGTGGAACTCTGGACCAAAACCTGCCAGTTTCCCTGGCTGTTTATATGTTAAGCAGAATTTTGCATAGATCTTTGGGATCACTTTATTCAGTTTTTTTAGCGAGGGTGTTTACCTTCAGTCTTTTCTATTTTTTCAGGTGACGGCAGATCACTGTGAGATGTCTGATGTGAGCTCTGAAGGGGAGTGTCACATAGAGGCTGACCTCCCTGGAGGCTAGTCTACACCCCCCAAGGAAACCAAGACCAACCAACTCCACAGCTGAAGAGCTGTGAACCCAGTGGGTGGAACTATGGCTATTTTTATTATATTTTTTTGCCAAAGTATTGGCTTATGATAGAGTGGAAATTAAAAAACAACCACCACCAGGTTCTTCACAAATAGATTTAAGAAACACTGCTTCAAGTCGCAGTGAGCATTATATATCGATATTAAAGCAAGAAACAATTTAGGCAAACACTTCAAAGGAACATAATCTGCTTTTCAGAACATGAAAAATTTATGCTTTTGAGAAGATAAGCATAAGTCTTTACAATTTCATTATTTGCTGTTAATGATTTCTCTGTTGAAAAGTTAAACTTCTACAAGAAAATCTCTACTACTTATAATATATAGAAAAAATATTTCATTTGTGAAAATAGGATGAGGATGAGATTTCGGTGCTCAACTCTGTTTAGTTTACAAATACTCCTAACTGATATTTGTAGCATAAACCCATAATACTAACATTTTTCGGTACTAAAATGTAACATATCCTAATTTATTGATTCATAAAATACTTACACAGTGGCCAAGCTAAGGAAAGCCCAAGGAGAAAAAAACAAAAAAAATGTTATCAGCAGTAAGCAGAATAAGAACAGAGAAGCAGAAGTCTCTATCAACACACAACAGAAAAAAGCAGAGTGAGAAAAAAACACTGAGCTAAAATATACTCCCAAAACAAAAATCCAAAACTTAAATAAGAAAATAACTGATCTTCAGTTGCCAAGAACATTCGATTGAATTCACAGGTTATTAGATGCCTAAAATTCGCCCAAAGCTTAAAGCTTTCCCAAAACAGTAAAAGCTTTTCCATTACTGTAAATGAAAATCCTTTTAAATGAATTTGCATAATTAGAGGCTGTGTCTGCATGTATGCATGTGAAACTGGTTTTTAAATTACCCTCATTTGGATCCCACACACTAGCACTGTTTAAAAGAATGCAAGATCAAAGAGGAGTAAATGTAACTGAATCATTCAATACTTTTAAAAATGTTAAAATCACATTTCTTTCAAGAGAGAAGAGAGAAGTGTGGTCTCAAGGAAGGAGGAATATTTCAGCTGTTACTCATAGTTCTAAGTGAATAGTTCTAATACAAAAACATTCATAATGGGGACAGAAGCAAGGTAAACTAAAATCTAGAGAACTTTTAATAATTCATATTCCTTCCTCAAGAACACTTGCCATTTAAAAAGAGGTGGTGAATATTACAGATTTAAATGTAAAATACCACCCCCCTGTTATTTATCACTTTTCTTCTCCAGGGTTTTTATTTTTAATGAAAAAATAACTTCAATCCTGGGAAATTTCCTCACATAAAACTATGAATACTGCAGGATTCTGGTTTGACATGATCAGTTCAATATACCCTTGCTGGCAGGGTGCGATGCCAAAGGGTAATTTAGAACCTAGGGATATACAAATTACCGTTTTAGAGGTATAACCTAAGAGAAATATATAGGGGCTTCCCTGGTAGTTCAATGGATAAAGAATCCGCCCGCAGTGCAGGAGACCTGGGTTCAATCCCAGGGTTGGGAAGAAGGGAGCAGCTACCCACTCCAGTATTCTGGCCTTGAGAATTCCATGGAATTCCATGGAGAATTCCCTGGAGAAGTCCATGGGGTCGTAGAATCAGATATGATGGAGCGAGTTTCACTTTCAAGAGAGATATATACAATTGCCCTTGAACAACTTGGGGGATGAGGGGACTTAAGGGAACCAACCCTCCACACAATCAAAAAATCAAGTACGCACTTTACAGATGACCCTCAATATCCAAGGTTCCTTCCCCATGTGCAGATTCAACCAACCATTATGTAGTACTATAATAGGTATTCAGTGGAAAAAAATCATGTATAAGTGAACCCAGGCAGTTCAAACAGTGTTGTTTAAATGTCATTGTAATTTTGTGTTTCATTAACTACTGTAAGAAGCACATATCATGTGACTTGACAAACATGGTCACCAGTACTGTGACTCAAGCTGTAAGACAGTGGAAGAACATGACAGTAAGGCAGTATTAATGGGTCCTCATGCCAGTAACATCATTTTGAAGGAGGAAACAGACAGAACAGGCTCCATCTTGAAAGCAGGACTCTATCTTGGGCTGGACTGTGGACTCTGAGCTATGCCCAGTATCTATGATAACGACATACCAACTAGAAAACCAGACCCCCGAATGGAAGAGCCCAAAGGCTCGTACCTAGACTCTCCGTCACCTAAAAGAATACCCTAATTATCTGTGTAACCGAATAGAATCATAAATTCTATAATGCCTACTAGGGTATGACCACAGGCCTATTGATAATTGTCCACTGTTAACTACCTAGGCTTAAGGCATATGAATCATAGGTTAACTTTGATTGTATCTTTCTTTTCCTTTGTTCAGACTAGTTTCAGGCAATTTGGGGAGGTGGGTTTGGGCACATACACTTAGAGTATATAAGGTTTTCACAAAAACTGGTTGGGGTCCTTGGCTAAGAGGAGACTCTGCCTTGGGCCTGCTGGTGTGATAAACTGCACTCCACTATCTGCACTGTCCTTCTGAGTGAGTTTGTTTCCCGGAACACGTGGCTACAACAATTTTATCATATAATTCATAAATGAATGGCCAAAATGAAGGTAGAATTACCATCAAAATAATAGCCAATTCTACCATCAGTATCTGATTCTTGCCTTAATAAGAAAAGACTATAAAGGAAAAAGGTTACTAGCCATTTGGTGGATCCATATGAAACCGCCAAGAGTTTGCCATTTTTGACTTACAAAAATGTCAGTTTTATATGGTTCACCAAATACAGCTGTCTTTGAAAGTTATTTCCAACAGGATCACAAAGAAGTTTAAACAACAAGCTGTGTAATAATCTAACACAGTGTTCTTCATTCGTATGGTACCTATCAACTTATTTGAGAAGAAAATGCCTAAGCACATAATATTCTAATAATTACTGGTATTAACAATAATCAGGAAAGCATACTTTCATTAGGACTCTACCATTAGTTGGATTATTTCAGCTTTAGATCTCGGTTTCCTCATCTATAAGCATGGGAATCAGATGATCACTTATGTCCTTTTCAGTTTTAATCACAGAATTAAATGAATGATGTTGTATTGGTAGCAATCATGAACTTTAATCAGGATAGTAAAGCATATGGGTCATTGCCAATTCAGTATTTTAACTGAAATACTAACAGAGCAAGCAACGTTATACAAGTTGTTTTCTATTTGATAGAATAAACCTTTCCATCCCCATTGTTCTCATTCCTTCCTTCATAAAAAAATTTTATGATTGGCATGCCTTAATAAAGTGCTGGGAAATAATTAATTCATACTACCAGAGATGGTTTCTGTTTTATGGTCTTTAAAAGAGCACACAGACTTACACATGAAAATTTCACAATACCAAGTTAAGCTTTTAAGATTTTTTCTTTTCACCTCAACAGACAAAAAGACTAGTAAATCACACACAGTTGGCATTCACCCCAGCTCAAAATTGTAAAAAAAAAAAAAAAAACCTGCACTAACAATTTATATGGCTCATTTCAGACTTGTCAGAGAGGAAAAGCATTAATCTTCAATGTGGAGTTGGGTTGGTGCTCAGCATTTTGTTAGCAGCTAAGGGAAACACAAAACAAAGTAAGATACAAATATTGCCGTCTAGAAAGTCACCACCTAGCTGAGAAAGCATACAGGAGCTAGTTTCATAACTGTACAAGGCACTATGTGCTCAACGTCCAAATGCATGTCACTATCATTAAGTACTAGACAATCAGGAAAAAATAAGACTCCAAAGTGCTGAAGCAGTCAGGGAAGAAATTTACAGATAGATAAGCAACAATAGTGAGCAACCCTCATAGGTACTAGACATTCTAAGGAGCATATTTCAAAGAGCTCTTTCAACCTCCTAACAACCTACTAGGAGAGGCACAAATATTGTCTTCATTGCAGACACAGAAATTGAGAGGTATTGCTATCAACTAATTTACTCAGGACTGCATAGCTACTTATGGCCAAACTAGGATTGAATAGTACACGTCTGAGGCAGGTACAGAGGAGGCTGGACCTGAACTAGATCCTCAGAGAAAGAGGAGCCTTGGGGAAGAAGAGGGACATGGCAGGAACGTACTGGGAGGAGAAAAGAGTGGGCATAAAAACCCAAGAAGAGGAATGAGGAGCCTTCCATCTCCAGTCCTGAGAAAAGACACCAAGTTCGACATGGTAGGTAAAGTGTGGCTCTGAAGAGGCTGGAGAGTCTGTCCTGAGGTATTTTCTTGCTAACTTCCACACAAACTAAAAGTTTCAGGACAGTGCAAAGTTCAGGTACACTCTAAAAGTGTAAGAAGCTTTTAGCCTCAATTTTCCTCTGTGTGTAGTTGGATAGAAAAAGTGTTTGGAGTTGTTATAATTTTGATAAGCACCTTAATTTTCCTGTTTTAAAGTCAAGGCATTAAAAAGCAAAATTAATGACCAAAAACCTTCCCTTTCACTTTCTCCAAGTCCAAGTTAGGCTGTACCCATCTGGCCTCCGTGGGGAATGCTTCACGGCCTATTTCTCTTGATGGTAAAGCTAGTTTAATGCTTGTTAACTCAAAGCATCATCAGAAAATAGTTAAACAACTGGCAAGAAGAAGGGGAGGGATAAAGGTCATTAAAAGCACATTTGAGTGCTTTTGAATAGTGTTCCTTAACTATTTGATAAAACTCACAAAACACTGAACGTCAGAAACTTCTATAAAGTGTATTTTCTGTTTCGTATATACCCTCTGGAGTCACAGAATTACACTTTTTCCAAGAAAAAAACAAAACAATTTACAGACTATTATCTATTCCAGTACATAGTCTAAAGGTGCTCTTACCTCACAGTTGCTGAGATCAAGAGAAACTCCCTTCAAGTTATGATTAGAAGCCAGGCCCAATAACAGCGCTCTGGGAGGAGGAAACACACACACATTAGATAAAGATTTCACACACTGCCCTAAAAATTTCTAAGCACACTGAACTAAGCCCAGAGAAAGAAGGACTTTTCTGAATCATAATGGGTCAGGCACCAAGCACCATCTCACTTTTCAAAATGCCAACTGCATGTCCACTGACAGCCCTGATAAAAATGACAGTCACACTCTTCCGTCTGACATGGAGCAGGTCCCTTATAAATGCAAAACCCAACAGGGTTGCTATTCATTCCTATGCAAATAAACCAACAGTGCTAATTGCACACTGAAATTAAATTGTGTTCATCACAGATAAATTCCCCCCCTGCATCTGCTTGAGAACACCTTTAATTATGTTTAGAATATTCGTAGGCAGTTGTTATTAGAATAGCAAAGTTACAGGCTCAGTTTCCCTAAGTGTTATGTTAATGGGGAAGGCAGGCTCTACAGTATTCCGGGATGTGAAATCATACTGGATGAGTTGATGAAAGGTCCTACAGAGGTGGGATGGGTAAGGGTGTAACGGCAAGGGAGATAAGGATCCTGTCTATCCTACTAGCTGGTCACAAGAAAAACCCCAGAGAAGTTTCTTATTTGCTTATAGAGGAGACTGGACATATCCTGTGGATCTCATAAGTAAGAGGATGAATTGATTCCACTTTCACAAGTCAGTTCAATAAAACCCACCACCACTGAATAGGCTTGACAGAAAAATTTCACACATGCACCCACTTCCATTAATTACACCAAAAGCAGGAGAGACCCTCAACGAGGCCCAGTGAGGAGCTGAAAAATGAGTATGAGAGGGGTCCCACTCTCAAGCAAAGGAAACAAATGGTGAGTGAATGACCATAACGCAAGGTGGACAGTCATCAATGCTAGAGAGCCTTTGCCACCTGGGGGTGACTAGAGGGCAGAACCAAGGCGACTGCCACCTGGGGTGATGACTACCCATTATCAGTGTTCCAGTGACTCGAAAACACCCCAGGGGAGGAGTAGGTGCGAAGGTAGGAGATGATCTCATGTGACAGTATCTGAGATTTTCCCCCTTTAGTGATTCTCTGGCCTCATCCTCTGAGAGAGAAAGTTCCTGAGGTGGGCAGAGCCCAAGAACTTGGCTACTTCCAACTATGAAAACAGCCCCTGTGGATAAGAAGGCTGAAGGGAGTGTGTGCCTCTTTATTCCTTTAATCCAGTTCACTGGCCCTTCTTCCCAAACACTGTCCTGTGAGAAAGGGCTGGGCACATCTCATCTGTGGGCATGCCTCTCTGTTCAATCACTTCTTCAAGTGTTTCTCTTTTCCTCCAAAGGAACTTCTCTCCAGTTCTTGGGGGCAGTATCGAGACACTAGAAACCAGAAGGCCAGTCCTTGGGTCTCGACCCTATCCCTAAGGTGGCCTGAAGGACATTACTTTTCCTTTCTGTGTCTCAGGTTCTCATCAGCAAACAGGGGAGTGAGGACAGTACCAAACAGGTCCCTCCATTTCTAAGTTTTAAGTTTCTAGGACTTAGCCACATATTTTAACACTGTATTATTATAATGTTGAGATGGAGGGAACATTCTCCCTAGTTCTGACATGTAGGTTAAGGCCAAGAAAATAAATGGTGTCCTTTAACATACTTAACTATGGAAGGCCACCGATTAAGAGGTAACGACTCAGGAGACAAGTGAAAAGAAATAACCCACAGAAACTGTCCCTAGTAAAATGAAGCAAAAGAGAGCAACTATAGCAAAGCATAGCAGGCACTGGGGAAGACTCTTATCACAAGGTGTGTTGTTGCTTTCAACCCAGTGTAAACTGCCTTTGTGGTTTGATCCTCTTGATCTTCGGTTATTAGTGCAAAACTGGTTAAGAGAGAATTGGTATTTCATCTCCACAGCTCTGGATATGTGATACTAGTTATAATTTCAGAGTAGCACATCCCTCCATTTTAATGGCTCTATTAAGAATACTTGGCCAGGGCTAAGGGGTTGACAGAAGGGGGACCACGTGGCAGGGAGGGAGGGTGGTACAGGGAAGAAGGGACAAGGCAGACGGTGTGAAAGAAGAAGCATAAGCAGTAAATGGGGCCGCATGCTTCCCTAAACGATGCTGGAGAAGGGAGCAGGCTTGGGACACACAAGAACCACTCTGTTCCAGAGATTTTAGGAAACACTAAAGGAACAGTGTCACCCTCTTCTTTAAAACCCCTTAAAATACTTTAATGTGGATGGAAAACAACCTCCAAGGAAAAACACAACTGTGAAAGAAGCAATTACTCTCTTTGTATCGCTTTTGACAGATCTGTCAAAGTGGGGAAGAAGTTCTATAAAATATGGACATGTCCAAACTTTAAAGTGTCACTCTCAAGAGAGGGGCCTTACTTCACCTTTCTTATGGTTACGAATTCCCCATCCTGTAAGCAAAGAAGGTCTCCCCCTACCACCCCCTACACCCACCAGGTACACAGGGATGCACTGTGGTTTAGGAACAGGCCTGAGCCAGTGGTTGCTCAAAGAGAGTAACTGCTTTTTTTCACAGTTGTGTTCTTCCTTGGAGTAGTGGACTCTGCAGTGTTCCTCCCCAGAGCTCCCTCGACCATGGGTCCTCTATGTGAGCTGCCTCAGCTGCAGAAAAGTGTCTCACTCAAGGTCACATCTGCTTCCAAGAGCAGCCTGTATCCAAGGACTGATCAACACAGGGGTATAAAGGCCTAGCCCCCTCACCCAGCTCAGGGTCATTCCAACAACAAAGCCCCCATCGGGCTGGCTGAGGGTTTCACTGTGGCAGCCCCAGTTCAACCTCCCCTCTGTCCCATCCCACCTCCTTCCTGCCTGCTCTGCACCTTACAGGTAGGATTCCAAAATCTTTTCCTAATAAAATCCTACAGGTGAATTTTATCTCTAATTCTGCTTCCCAAAAAACCCAACCTGTGACAGTGAGTTTGACAAAGGACTTGGCTTCTCTGAGCTTCGATTTCCTCAGCTGTAAAATAGGGATCATGACACCTGCCCACGGCTGCTGTCAACACAGCAGGTGACAGTTTGTAGGGATGCACCCAGTTCAGCGTCCAGCTCAGGGCAGTGTTTTGCAAGTTCCCTTCCATCCTCATCCCCTCACAGGTAAACCCAAGCACCTCTTTTCAAATTATAGTTTCACATTAAACGCACATATGAAATTTTGTTTATAGAATCTTCAGCCATCAGCCTTTTCCTCATGTTAAAAATTTTACAGGGTAAAACACAGACCTAAAGAGACCATAGGCATACCTCATCATAATGCACTTCACAGATACTGCCTTTTTTTTTTTTTTTTTTTTTTTACAGATTGGAGGTTTGCAGCAATCCTGTGTCAAGACAATCTACCGGTGCCATTTTTTAAAACAGCATTTGCTTGCTTCTCACCTCTGTGTCCCATCTTGCAATATTTCAATCCTTCCACCAGCAAAAAGATTACAACTCACTGATGGCTCAGATGATAGCTAGCCTTTTTTAGCAATAAAGTGTTTCTTATTTACGATATGGACATTTTTTGGACATAATGCTACTGCACACTTAATAAACCACAGTATAGTATGAACATAACTTTTATATGCACCAGGAAACTCAAAAACTCCTGTGACTCACTTTATTGTGATATTCACCTTATTGCAGGAATCTGGAACCAAGCCTGCAGTATCTCTGAGGTCTGCCTGTACTGATTTATTATTAAACATTCACATAAATAATAAGAGGTCACAAGATTTAACACTGACAAAATGATTTTTAAATATAAATGTTTATAAGCCTATATCTATACTAAAGTACAAGTAAATTCATGTTCTTGTGGTGAGGATTATTCTATAAAATCAATTGCCCTGATCAATGAAGAACTACCGTATATTCTACAGGACCAAAAACATTGAAAGAATTAGTATACCATCACCTATCGCTAAAACCATTTTGAATATGCTAACTTCATGCTGATATGATATGATAATATCACATCTGGTTTTGCTTTCTACTCAGCGCCCTCCGGAACATTAGTCCATTGTAAATGCTTGATAAATATCAATCAAATGAGTAAGTGTGTTTAAGTTATAAGGGATTCCCCTTCCAAATATTGATTCTCATAGCTTTATTCATATCCACACAAATAGCCTAATCATGGTTTTTTACTATTTGCAGCTGTTATATTTAAAGATCTCTAATATACAGATATCATTTTTTCTGTTTTTTTTTTTTTTTTTTAAAGGCCAAGGAGAAGGGTAGTGGTAAAGGATAGTTAGGGAGTTTGGGATGGACATGTACACACTGCTATATTTAAAATGAATAACCAATTTAAAAAATAAAATGGATAACCAGCAAAGATCTATTGTATAGCACATGGAACTCTGTTCAATGTAATGTGGCAGCCTGGATGGGAGGGGAGTTTGCAGGAGAATAGAAAAATGTATATGTCCCTTTGCTGTCCACCTGAAACGACTTCCACAACATTGTTAATCGGCTATACCCCTAACACAAAACAAAAAGTTTAAAAAAAAAACTTTTTAACTTTTTAAAAGGCATGGTATAACATCAGAATTTCTTTTTTAGCACTTAGCTATAGATCAATTCTTTCTCAACGCCTCTGTTGTTTTAGTCACACAGTACTTTGCAGAATACTGTAATCAAGACTCCAGTACTCCTGCCTGGAAAATCCCATGGATGGAGGAGCCTGGTAGGCTGCAGTCCATGGGGTCGCTAAGAGTCGGGCACGACTAAGCGACTTCACTTTCACTTTTCACTTTCATGCATTGGAGAAGGAAATGGCAACCCACTCCAGTACTCCTGCCTGGAGAATCCCAGGGACAGGGGAGCCTGGTGGGCTGCCCTCTATGGGGTCGCACAGAGTCGGGCACGACTAAAATGACTTAGCAGCAGCAGCAAAAACAGAATTTACAAATTTGAAAAAAATTTCAGTAAATAAATAGCAGACATTGATTTTAACATTTCACACAAATTACAGGGGAAAACTGAATGTTGATTTACATGTTACGTGGGGAAAGGAGAAATCTGTGTGCACATTTGAACATAACTGATAATATAGGTATTCATAACTAAAATTGAAAATATGTTCAAAGAGAAATTAGATTCTACAGCCCTTTTCATTATTTCTGGCAATGGTGAACAGAAATTCAGGGATAACAAATTATTCTAAAAAGTTCAACTTCACTGCTACTTGTCCACGGGGGCTATTCATCCCTAACATAAGTTGCCTGCCAAGTAAAAATACCCAAACAAATAGATACCCAGGTAACCAGAAAGCAAAGCACCTAAAAATTGGTTCTGTTGCACACACAAGTACATATAGTTTGATTATTATTGTTAGTAGAAATATTTAGAATTGAGACAAGAGTTTACCTAAAATGGCCTGAACAGAGGTCAGTATAAAGGCAACGGTACCCAGAAGTACTTTTATAGATCAGTGACTAATGTCAAGGTCACAAACCAAAGAAGATTTTTTTCCCCTAGAAGATGCAATAATATCAATAGCACACAATGTACTCGAAAAGAATTTGATTTCCTTTGTGACCCAAAGTAAAAGGCATTTTCATCTACTTTGACTGTCTTGGGATTGCATGTCTTTTTTCCCTTCCCTCAAACACATTCATAATAACAAATTGAACTTTAAAAGCTCTGGAGAAAATGAATTAACCACTCACTTTAAGGGCTCAGGAGACAGTTTTGTGCCTGAAAGGTTGATTTGCATCAGAGCCAGAGAACTACTAAAAAACTGCTTGAAAGACGGCGGTACTTCTTTTCCTTTCCTGAAAAACAAATCATGACAGTCATACACTTAAACTTCCATCTCCACACCCCACTTCCAAATTGGCAAAATTATTCATTGGTAATTCAGACACTGTGAAAGAATCCATGAATCAGTTGTATCCTCAGTAGAAATTTAAAAGTAAAAAGAAAAAAAAAGTCTGAAAGTAAATTCAGTAACTTTTTAAAGTGATATAAGAGAGATTAAGAAATGTCATTAAATTTTAAAACATTTTATTTCTATTCTTCATAGCCAAGGAACTCACTGAGTTCTATTTCTAGGTCTCTAGGAAACTCCATATTTGAGTTTTTAGGAAATAAGTCAAAGAAGACACATATTTCTCACCAATTTAAAGAGCCTTCCCACTGGATGGCATCAGATTGTTAAGGATCGCTACCTGTGTTTGGCGATATTTTCAGATGTAGAGGTCTCAGATGTGCCAAGATTGAGACTGGAGGTCAAGTCTGATTGGCAAGAAGCCTGCATGACAAATATCCTACTCGGCTCTTATAGCCACACCACAAATCTAATTATTTCAGGCCAAATATTAGAAAACAGACAAAACTCCAAAAGGAAATGGTTATAACCTCCAAATATATCCCCTTGCTTGCTATTCCAGTGGGAAGTGGATCAAATCATACAACTCAACAAGAAGACAGAGTCAACACCACAATATGAGGGTTTAAGAAAAAAGAAATCCCAGAGTCAAAATTGGAATATCAATGCTTAGCTTGTTTTGTTCCATCCTACAGAACTGTTGAAAGGATTCACTAAGTAAAGCACTTAGCCTGATGCACTGTCAACACTCATTTAATGATAGCTATTCATATTCTGTGAGGGAATCATACTATCTCAGGGAGGAAGCCATCCTAGAAGTCTAGCTCAACCATGTCTTATTCAACAACATTTTACGCACAGAGGTCTAGGAAGCCTGTCAATATTTGAGAAAGTTTTAAAACAGGACAATTTCGGGCTATTTGAGAAGAAAATAGCTATTTTTCTATTCTAAGCAGCAAGAATCTCTATTTGAGAAGATGAAAAATAAATTCAAGAAGAAAGAGAATTCTGGTAGAATATATACCAGACGTTTCAAACAACCCTGGTTTCAAATATCAGAAGGATATAAGCTTGAACACTCGGGTTCATTTTCTGATGAGCAAATGTTAATTTTTTATTTGAACATAGTTTTCTTTCTGTTATTCATATTGGTGTTGACTGTTCTAATGTTTCCAAATACTCATTGCCCCTTTCTGAAGGATGATGATCAGTCACCCCACAAATGGCAGGCTTAGCCACGCCAGCCCCTCTGGTGAATGGGATGTGAGCAGAAGTGAGAGAGTTGGTTTACCAGCCAATGTGTGTGTTACCATCCTTCTGTCTCCTCTGCTATGTGACTGTCAATGTTCTAGAAAGAGGCTGCTCTGCCTCCCAGCGTGAAGTTGATGTGGCCACCCCATAACGGACATGTTGCAAGATCACGGTTGCGGAAAACTATACAGAGGGTGGTGGGTTGAGGGTAATCATTTGTTACTGGAACAACCTGACCTATCCTGACTGCTGCTGCTGCTAAGTCGCTTCAGTTGTGTCCGACTGTGTGTGACCCCATAGATGGTAGCCCACAAGGCTCCCCTCTCCCTGGGCTTCTCCAGGCAAGAACACTGGAGTGGGTTGCCATTTCCTTCTCCAATGCATGGAAGTGAAAAGTGAAAGTGAAGTCACTCAGTGTCCGACTCTTAGTGACCCCATGGACTGCAGCCTACCAGGCTCCTCCATCCATGAGATTTTTCAGGCAAGAGTACTGGAGTGGGGTGCCATTGCCTTTTCCGATCTGAAATTATCTGTGAACCACAGTATAACAGACTTGCTAACAATCTACAACTCAGTGCAAATGCAGCAATTTTGACATAATTTACTAGGGGCTTCCCATGATTACATCTAGGTAAGGGAGTGGGTATTAAACAGTGTAATCACATCCTCTCATTTGGAAGACAAGGCAATTTGTTAGCACAGTTTCGCTCTACAAGCTTAATAGCTCTACTGACAACCAATCATCACAGGATTCACAGCATTATGAACTCAAAAAAGCTGATTAGATGAAGATCCTTATAGTCTATATCATTTCTAACCCAATTCCTCAGTCTATCATAGCTCCACTAAAGCATGGTTTCATGAGCTCTCTTCAAATACATGGGTTGATGGGGTAGTCAACTTAATATCCTATAGGTCTTTGAAATACAGTACCTAAGAAACCTCTCAACTTCTCCCATTGTTTTCTCTCTTACACTTTACACTTTCTGATCATATCTGGTTGAGGTACTTGTGGCATACTTTTGCTATCATAAAGATTTACATCACTGTTAAAGTAAGGGACCACGAGTACTTTAAAATGTAGAATAACTTATTTATGAGGCATAATTGTAGAAGAAAGCATGTTTAATTCTGATTTTTTCCAACAAAGTGACTATTATCTCTTGGAATATATAAAGCTTTAAAAAGGTCAGCCAATAAAAAAAAAAGGAGATAATATTAGGCAGTCCTCCATGTTATTAAAGAGCATATCATGACTTTGATATTGTTTATCACTTGCGGTAACAAATGCTGAGTGCTGAATTGTATTAATACATTAAATGATAGAACACCAAATCTAAAATAACCCATGTACTTTTCAGCATTCTTCTGCATTCTCCCATTCTAAGCTGCTGCTTCCGCTGTGAGTGAGTATCTGTTACTTCTAATCTATTGCCTGGTTTTGCAAACAATTCTACATCATGAAGCGCTGAGGCTGACCCTCCACGTCCACAAATCAGAATACAAGAACTCTGGGCTGACTATTGTCTTTGCCTCCCAGACACAGTTGAGACTTACTTCAAAGTGCATTATTGAGAAACACCCTCAGATGTTTCTAAAAGGATTTTTACTGTATTAAGAGAGAATGCCTGTCCACATACGAGAAATGGCACCTTATAATAGAGTTCATATAGGCAGGCTGGAGTTCTTGATAAGAACCATGTCATGCAGGGGGAGAAGACATAACAAAAATTTGAGCTTGCAAGGTCTACTATTCATCAATAATGGTTTAATCTCCTCTTTCACATACAACATGCACCCTTTATTACTGTTTTCATCTTACTACAACGTTCTCTGAGAGAAAAACACTCCTAAAAGATGATGATAATAGCAGGAATGACTTCCTACCGGTGAGAAAACACAGTTCTGGAGAGATTGAGCACAGCTAAATATTGAAGCAGCCACGCAGAAGAGCTCCACAGACCTGGGAAAGAAACAAGGCACTCTTATTTTCAAATATTTCTAAAACTAAGAGAATATCTTATTAGGGAGAAAGCCCATTGTTTCCCATCTAAATAGCTATTCTGAAACCCCTTGAACAATATAAAAAAAAAATATTACCATGTCCAGGGAACATTCAGTATTGGATAAATCCAGATGAGCAATGGCATTTGGCTGGGCCAAAAAACTGTACATGGACTTGAAATAAAAAATAAAAACCAAATATATTAGGATCCAGAAAACACATGCACACAGGCACATGCCCACATACAATGCAAGTTAATATTTCAAATAAAGTTGCCCCAAAATCACCCAGAACCATTCTTCACTCTTCCCAAGAGGATCAGCAGAATTTTCTGTCATTCTGTTACCTTCCCTGAGAGCAAAAATCCAAAGAATATTTTAAATTACATTTAAGTTTAAAAAAAAAGGCCAAATGGAGTCTTGGCTACCAAACCCCCTTTTTGCTACATATGACTTAGTTTTTCTGATTAGCGCTATTTTTGTTATATTATTTTGGGACCATGCTAATTAATTTTAACTGTTGAGAATGAATTACCACCTGAATTGCAGCCACCCTATCAAAATACTAATAACTTTTGAAAGTGTTCAAGGAACCATTACTTTGAATTTGAAACAAAGGGTGGTGGTTTCAGAATATATATTCTCTTTTTGGGTCAACAAAATAATTTTTATATACTTAGTTACCTCTAAAATCTAACAAGAAAGTGCCTGACAACACTATTAGTTGTTTTTTTTTTCAGGGGAGGGGGGAGGTGTTAAATGTCATTTATAGCTAAGACACTTCAGTTTCTAGGAGGTCACAATGCATAAATGATCCCCTCATCCCCATACAAGGCTATCAGAACAATAAAATTAATAATTCTCCGTTATTCTCTAATTGTCTATGTGAGTAGCAACTGCCAACAGCCACCAATAGCAAACCAAATCCAAGCTCTTGCCACCAGGCAAATAGCTACCTCTGCTTTGCTTCAATGGATGCCTCAAGACACTTGAAAAAACAAACAAGCTTACACTGAGATGTCTTAATCCTTGACAAAGATTCATGAGTGTAGCAACTTAGCTGTAGATGCTTGAGAAAATTCCTCTCTACTAAGGAATTCAGAAGAGCAACAGGCTGGACTATAAGTATTTTAGAATAATCAGACACGGAAAATGTACTGTATTATGAAAATTCTGATTCAGAAAAATCTTTTTTTTTTCCTGAATCAAGATGCAATTCTCTTTGCCTGGCACTGTGATTTTACTCCTGGCCACCAGCTGGGGGAGCTCTAATCAGCCTCAAGTGGTGACAAGACCCTACTTGGCCAACACCTCCAGTAGGCCCTGCTAGGCTGGGTTATCCCGCGAAGCACCAGCTGAATGGCCCTCAGAACCTCAGCATGCAGGGGCGAGAAGCCCACTGACACTCAGGCCTCATCATTCCACTTGCCCTTCTCCAGAAGCCCAGCTGCGATTGCCAGCTACTTGGCTGTCTTGGGTGACTATGAATGCCCCTATGTTAGCAACCTCCTTGCTTCATCTTCAGGCTCTACTTTAATTTTTCTCTCGATTCTGCTAGTGTGCCACTGTAATGTTTTGGTGGTTTCACATCAGACCCCTGGTTTCATGTTTGAAGGGAGCAGATTTATGAATCGTCGGGGAAAGACACAACTCAGGTTGGACAACACACTGAAAAAGTCATGGCACACCAGGAAGCAAGTACTATGCAAATGAGTTCAAGTGTAAGGGAGAGCAAATAACTTCAAAAAGGACTGTGGCAACATTCCCTGACTTACAAGGAAAGTAAAACTGAAGAAAAATGGGAATACAGGTCACAATATTTTTCACTCCCATAAAGCAATGAGATGCAAATGAAGGTCCTTTGAAGAGGTCCAGGTTAATATAGGCCCCCTTGATAAAGGAGCATTTATTCTAAATTCTATCCTGGTGACTAGAGGGAAGGGGACCATTCACCCCGTCTGACAATGAGATGATTCCAATTCACTCTATCAACAAGATCTGCCAAACGATATTACTGATTCAGCGGCATGAAAAACCTTGTTATCATTGAAGGGAAACTTTTCCCTTCACACTCAAACTTTCAAGAGTAGCCCCAGTTTGACCCCTAACTCTCCCCTTCTTTATTATATTCATGGAACACGGGACTGAAGTTCATCCCAGTATCCTTTTCCATCACAAATTATGTGTTGGGTTTTTTTTAACTTTATTTTACAATACTGCCATCACAAATATGTTTTTAAAAGCCACTGGTCTTCCTAACAATATTATTAAGTGATAAATTAATTCAACCTCTAATCTTTCTTATCAGGCAATTTTAACAGGTGCAACAATGCTTTGAAATGTAGAAAAAATTTCTTCAGACTAAGTATTTACAGAAAGAATTTAAACTTCAACAACCTTAAGTGAGAGAAGGAAAAAAATCTACAAGATAGATTACATTTAATGAAGGCAGGCTCTGAATATTTCTCTAAAACACTTATAAGCTCATAACTAAATGATTTTAAGATGTCATGATTAAAGGAGACGTGGGAAAACACATTACAAAGCCCTGTTGAGAAATTATTCCAGGCTTATTAAGTACAGTTTCATGGAAGATGGCAGGAAGGGAAAGAAAACCTACCGAGAGGTCATCTCCGCGAAGGATGTTCCCTGAGAGGTCCAGATGGACAAGGGTGGTGGCGGTCAAAGGGTTGGCACTCAGTGACTGAGAAAGGCTATTCACCCCTGCAACAATCACAAGACAGAGCTTAGTTTCCATTCCAGGAACAAAAATGAGTTCTGTGATTTTCTTTAAAGGGTCCAACAGCCCCATCAACATGCAGGACTGAGGTTAACCAGAAGCACCATTCCCAAAAGGCAGCTCGAGGATGGTCTTCTGATATCTTCTCAAGAAGAACAGGTTAGTCAGTCACAGACAACCAACTCACTGAGGAGGAGAATGAAATGGAATCCGCTTCATTCTGCTCCACTTCTAATGGTGTGGAGGGGGAAGATTTTATTTGAAGACTTAGAATGATGCAAACAATCTAATTGAACATTTTTATCCTTTTCTCATTCCTGCCAGGTGATGCTTGCCTTAATGTACACTATTAAAAGGATGCAGGTTCAGAGTCTGAGACTTTAGATTACTGAAATGTGGGAGTTAATCCAGGAATGTACTGCTCTGCCTAATGCATTATATTCAAGGCAAAATTTAGATTGAAACAGACTTTACAAAGAGAAAATACTCTGTACACAATGGAACAAGTAATCAAAAGGAAAAACTGATAATTATCACTGTACACACTATTTATATAAAATAACATAAATGATTCAAGTCAACTCTAACATAAATGATTCAAGCTAATATCACCTCAAAAAACAAACAAACAAACAAAAAGGATGAATATATGAGGAGGCAAGATTGCTCTGCAAAGAGAGGTATGGTCTAATATCTCTGGGTAATAGGAACTGAAACAGGTCTGTTAGCACCTTATGGTAGGTAGATTTTCATCAGGACACTTCAAAATGCGAGCCCAGAAAGACTGGTCTCTCCCTGAGATTTAAAGAGGTCAATACACACAATTATCCCTGATGATTATTCTTTAGATAACAGGCATGTGGGATATTGCAATGCTTTTTCTGTTTCTACTGAAAGTCCATTGTTCTAAATCGTGTATTTTAGAAATAAAACTATTTCTAAATTGGGTATACTATTATAAATCATTTTGTTTTTCTTTTTCACTAAAATTCTTCTTGAAAATCCCAGGCTGTCTTAGCCACCTAAAATAGGGGATGGGGTTTTTGTCCAGACATGGATAATTTCTTCATCAGATAAGGGGCAAGGGTCAGGCCAAAATTGCTCATGACTGCAGAACCCCAAGAGGCACTTCAAGAAAAAAAAGAAAAGCTGAGCATTACAAGTATGGCCCCATGTGAGAGCGGTTCTCTGTTCCAAGTTTAGAATGTGTAGCACTGATGAAGAGGTTATTATCTTATCCTTCAGCTTTGGAGAGGTACAAAGAACCAACCCCAGTGTATTCTGATAAAGGCTACTGAGCCATTTCTTGATGGTGAGTGTGTATCTGGGTTTGTACAGAGAAGACTTCAAGACACAGAGGGGAAAATAGTTTACTTAAGTACATGGAAGAATTTCTTGGCCCATCAACTCAGCATTTATTAAGTGCTCATAACATGTTTATAAAATGCTGGGGATTGGGAGGTATGTGTAAATAAGACACATTCTTTGCCCTCAGAAAATTCAAAGACCACCAGGAAAGAAGCTAAATAAATTCCAGGATGAAAAGCCAGTGCCACACAAGGATTTATTCAATCAACAAATCTTTATTTAAAGGCTACTATATAGCAGGCATGGGCTTTTGAGATCCAGAGAATAATATTTTACCTTCTCAAAGGCCATACGGTAGGAAACAAAGACAGTTGAATAATCACAGTTTAGTGAGGTCAGTATTATCAAGTCTGTATATTGTCACCCTGCTTATTTTATTTAACTTATATGCAGAGTACATCATGTGAAACACCGGGCTGCATGAAGCACAAGCTGGAATCAAGATTGCTGGGAGAAACAGCAATAACCTCAGATATGCAGATGACGCCACCCTTACGGAAGCAAAGAGGAACCAAAGAGCCTCCTGATGAAAATGAAAGAAGAGACTGAAACAGTTGGCTTAAAGCTCAACATTCAAAAAAAACAATTATCATGGCATCCGGTCCCATCACTTCATGGCAAATAGACGGGGAAACAGTGGAAACAGTGACAGACTTTATTTTCTTGGGCTCCAAATTCACTGCAGATGGTGACTGCAGCCATGAAATTAAAAGACGCTTGCTCATTGGGAAAAAAACTATGACCAACCTAGACAGCATATTAAAAAGCAGAGACATTACTTTGCCAACAAAGGTCTGTCTAGTCAAAGCTATGTTTTTTCTGGTAGTCATGTATGGATGTGAGAGTTGGACCTTAAAAATTTTGAGCACTGAAGAATTGATGCTTTTGAACTATGATGTTGGAAAAGACTTTTGAGAGTCCCTGGGACTGTAAGAGATCAAACCAGTCATTCCTAGAGGAAATCACTCCTGAATATTCATTGGAAGGACTGATGCTAAAGCTCCAATACTTTGGCCACCTGATGCAAAGAACTGACTCACTGGAAAAGAACTTGATGCTGGGAAAGACTGAAGGTAGGAGAAGGGGACGACAAAGGATGAGATGGTTGGAGGACATCATCAACTCTTTGGACATGAGTTTGAGCAAACTCTGGCAGTTGGTAATGGATAGGGAGGCCTGGTGTGCAGCAGTCCACGTGGTTGCAAAGAGTCAGACATGACTGAGCGACTGAACTGAACTGAATACTATCAAAGAAGTAAGAGCCAAGAGCTTGGCAGTGAAGGAGGTGGAGATTTGATAATGTTAGACAAAAGGAACTCACGATAGCCTCTGGAAAACGTTGATTTCTGGAGGTAATTTCTATGATTGTTCAAATGACCAACTTCCTTAAATTTGTCTGCTACTGGTAATATCAATGTATTTTGTAATGGCATAATTGAGTCCAAAATATTTGGAAAACATCAGACTTTCATCAAGAAAATCACTTTTAAAATTATGTCCTTAGTGAGGTATAACAAAACTCAATAAATAAATTCTGAAATTAGAAGCTGAAGTTAGTCTTGACAGCAAAACACTCCTTGACAGATATGGATGCTTGGCAGTTGGTCAATGTCTGATTAGAATTGGGAGAGAATTGTGTTATCAGCTCAGCTTCAAGCTACCGAGACAGAAGGATTTCCTCCTTTACCTCTTGAGCCCATTCCATGTGAGGCCTGGGTTAACAAGCACAGTAATGGCAGGAAATTACAAAAATATAGGATGGAAAGAATCAGGGCTCTTCCAACCCAAACTACACACAGATTTTCATGCTATTCTCAATTCTGGCTATCTAGTGATTCTGACCATTCTTCATATTTATTATTGGAGTGTTTACAGCTGGAAAAAGGTGGTACCAGATGGCCTTGCACTGACATAATCTGGCAACCAGCAGGACATTTACTAGAAATCCAGAAAACTTCACTTAGCTCACATCTGAGGAAGAGAAAGGATATTTGGACACAGCGTGGATGTCATGGGGAGATTTAAAAAAAAAAATCTGCCTTGAATTATGGAGCCATGAATATAAATGTTTTCACAGAAATAAAATATGTTAGTCAAATTCAGCAAAAGTTTAAAAGTACAATTTAATCTGAGTTATTTTAAATCCACAGACCTTTCAGATCCTTTGTCTGCAAGAAAACTGAAAACCTTTAAGAAATCAATTTTTTTAAAGGCAACATTTCTTTCTTTTTTTTTTTTTTAAATAAAATATTTTTTATCTTACAGAGCAGTACCTTAAAAAAATACAGCAGTACATTATACTGGTATAATTCAGCTGGTACACAGGGATTGGCACCAAGTGAATAGGCAAGAAGAGTTACTGACTGGAGGGAGAAGCAGTGGGAGACGTTGGGGCTGAAGGATGGTCAGCAACAGGAGACAGAAGCAAGCTGCAATTGCACTCATGCCTGACGCTGATGGCACAGGTTCTGGTTCCTTAATAGTCCAATTCTGTCTACCCTCTTGGAAAAATGATCCAGGGATGTCTGGATGGTAGCTGTTTTTTCTCATCATAAAATGACATGGTAACACTGGACTGCATTCTGAATGGCTGCTGCGACCTTGTTTCATGTACTGTTCTACATTTAGCTCCTGTGTCTCAAAACTGAACGGTACCTCCTTTTTTTCATTTTTTTAATTTAAATAATTTCTTTATTTATTTTTGGCCATGCTGGGTCTTTGTTGCTGCACCTGGGCTTTCTCTAGTTGTGACGCGGGGGCTTCTCATTGCTGTGGCTTCTCTTATTGTTGAGCAGGGGCTTTAGGGGCCATGGCTAGTAATTGTGGCACACGGGCATGTGGAATCTTCCCGGGCTGGGGATTGAACCCAGGTCCCCTGCATTGGCAGGCAGACTCTTAACCACCAGACCACCAGGGAAGTCCCTGAACGGTACCTCTTTAAAGAAAATCCCCATGCCATCTCCTGTGTTGTGAACCTCTTGGTTCTTCAGCTACTGTTTTCCTCTTGTCAGTCCACTCTCTCAACTGTTTTCACTTTCGTGTCCACTGTTACCACTTGGTGCTGCTTTTTTTTTCATGGCTATACGAAACTTTTTTTATTCATTTTCATAGTTTTACAGTATTGGTAAAAATAATGGCCATTATAAATAAGTATAAAATGGGAAGCTGATGAAAAAATAACCCCAAGTCTTCCTTGATTCCCACCCTCCCACCAAAAAAATTAGGTAATATATAGCAAACATCCTTTTCAGACATCTTTGGGGACATATTCACTTTGTAGTGGTGCATGGTTTAGCTGCTAAGTCGTGTTTGACTCTTGCGACCCCATGGACTGTAGCCTGCCAGCCTCCTCTGTCCATGGGTTTTCCAGGCAAGATTACTGGAGTGGGTTGCCATTTCCTTCTCCTAAAGGCAACATTTCAAGATATACATCCTAGGAAGGATGACTTAAAATTCTTTGGGTCACATGTTATAAAACAATATTAATTCTCAAACATATTTTATTGCAGAAAAGAGATAAAGGTGTGGCTCTTCATTTGTAAAGGGTGGAGGGCACGTGAGGCTGTCTTGATTCAGAGGAAGCTGAAGAACCTGCCCACTCCCATCACTGGGAGGGACAGGCCATCACTCAGGTACCTCAGGACCCAAGCTTGCCCTCAGAAGGATCAAAGATTCTTACATCCCTCTATCTGTTTTATATTAATAATAATGAACAAATATATTAAATATCAAGTTAAAAAAAAACAAACCTCTACCTTAAAAAAGAGTTAGACTTATGAAGCACATGATACATGATTTTGCAAGAAAAAAATTTACACTTTGAATAGAAGAGTAACAAAGGAGGGAACCTGGCAACTTCCTCCAAAAGAAATATAAGTGACTAAGGAACAAGGGGAAAAAGCCAACTAAGCAATAACTGAAGAAACTAAAATTAAAATATCAAAACACTTTGTTCAACATGCTTGATAAACAATAAAAAAGAAAGAATAATATCCACTGAGGTGAGAGTATAAAGAGGACTGTACAAAATATTTGGAGGACAAACTTGACAATACATAGCAGAAACAGCTTTTTAAAAATTATACAAACTCTGACGTCACAATTCTACTTACAAGAATTTTATCCTAAAGAAGAAATTAACTCATGACTGGTGATTAGATATAGGTATCATATTAGGGTGTTTTGCACTATTGAAGAATTTAAAATGGTCTAAATGCTGGCTCAGACAGTAAAGCGTCTGTCGACAATGTGGAAGACCTGGGTTCAATCCTTGGGTCGGGAAGATCCCCTGGAGTAGGAAATGGCAATCCACTCCAATACTATTGCCTAGAGAATCCCATGGACAGAGGAGCCTGATAGGCTACAGTCCATGGGGTCGCAAAGAGTCGGACACGACTGAGCGACTTCACTTTCACTAAATGTACGATATTAGATTATGTACATAAATGAGGGGACATTTTGCATACACTGGGCTATCACAGAGCACTGAAAGTGAACAAGTGTTTACTGACACAAATGATCACAATTTACTATGGGGGATAGGGGAAGGAGTTTACAAAACTGTAATCACATATTATAAAATAGTATAACCACATATATACATGTGTACGTGTTTGTAGATGTTTGTATTTTAAAAAAACTGCTTACAGACACAGAACAGTGTGGAAGAACAAGTACCTTGTATTGACTTGGTACTAGTATTGCAAGTAGTTTTGGCTTTCTTAGTGATACTTTTCAGAATCTTCGAAGTCTGTACCATAATATGTAATGCACTGATAATCATCAGGAAAAGAGTTTTTATAAAGTTGATTTGCTGATGTAGAACACTGATAACAGAAAGGGACTACACCTTAGCTTTCAGATCTGTAGATGGCTTTAGGCATCAGGACAGAAAACACTGGCTCCTGGTGAATTGTTTCCCTTTGGAAAGTTACTTTTGTCCCATCATCTTAAACATGTGGATACAATCATGGCATGAATGGAACTAACCCCAATTTCAAACCACTCACTGTGACGGCACAGCGGAATAAAGTAGGAATGGATGGATAGAAAACCATTCCCGGACCACTTTGCTTTACCCACTCACCCATGACACAGTGAGAACATGCAGTGCCAGGTACCAGGGACACGGCAATGAAGGACACAACACCCTTGCCAACCAGAACCTTCCAGGCTAGGACACAACCAACATACAGCGAGAAATGCGCTCAAGTTGAGGGATTTACAAAGTGCTATGGAATGCGGAGAAAGGGGCGTCTAGCTCTGCAGGGCTGGTGAGAGGAGGTTGTCTGAGAAGGACTTCAAAGAGAAAAGGAGATAGAAGCTGAGTCTTCCAGGAGGAGCACTAATTCACCAGATTTGTGGGTGGGGACACCGAGGTTGTCCTGGGCAAAACAGGAACATATAAAAATACATGATGGGAAAACACTACATGATGGAAGGGAGGAAGGAAAGAGAAGGGAGGGAAGGAGGAAGATGATGGTGGCAGGGACAACATGGCACTCTGTGCCAAAAATGACACTATGGATATTAACCCATTTAATCCCACCACCTCTGACGAAGTAGAGACTCAAAATTTCCATGTTATAAATGAGGTTGCTAAGGAACCAAGGGACTGAGATGTATTCATGTATTTGTAGTTAAGGAAAAATGTTAGGACTCAAGCCTAGACAATCTTCTGGAGAACTGGCAGTCACTACACATATTGTCCTCAAAAGTCAGTCATATGTTAAGGAGTGGCAAATTACTCAAGGAATTTTCATTTAACACCCACACTGGGTGGGTAGCTCCACTATGTCAGGTGTTGGAGAGATGGAGACAAGAAACACACATGTGTGGCAAAGAGAGCCCCCCTCTCGTAGGGGAAACACGAAATTCATACAGTGATGTTAGATATGATCTAGAAGTGACACAAAGGAAAGAGTAAGTGATTCTGTTGAAGCCTCAGGAATAGGGAAGACGTGTCAGAAGAGATGATCACAGATGAGGGCTTTATAAAATATACTGAAGCTCTCTAAAAATATTTGGAGATGTGTGACGTAAGAAAAATATGTATTGGTCTCTGCCCCCCTTGCCAGTTCCTGGCACAGAGCTCCTCAAACCCTTGTAATTTCCTGGGCGATAAGAACACTAGAAACATCCCTTGTTCTGATATTTGTCTTTGACCCTGACTCAGGGTTCCCAAAACTCCTATAAATTCTTAAGTGATAAGAGCAGTAGGAGCATCTTCTATTCTAATGCAGCAACTCTATGTGGGCTCCTGGATGGGGAGCCCACAGAAAGACCAAGCCACAATGAGAAGCTTGGAATTCCATCCCCACTCCCACCCACCAGCACTTCTGCACAAAGGGGAGAGAGCTTGGAAATGCAGTTAATAATAGATTATGCCTATGTGATAAGGCCTCCATAAACATACCATGGGTTCTGGAGAGCTTCTGAGAGCTTCCATGTTGATGAACACATCCACACATGGAGGGTGACATGTCCCAAATCCACAGGAACAGAAGCTCCTGCGCTTGGCACCCTCCCAGTCCTCACCCTGTGGATGTCTTCTTCTGGCTGTTTATCATTTGGATCCTCTACCCTTAATAAACTGGTAAGTATAATAAGCGTTTCCCCGAGTTCTGTGAACTACTCTAGCAAATTAATCAAATTCAAGGAGAGAGACTTCAGAACCTCTGATAAGCTGGGCTTGTCACTAGGCATGTAAAGGGCATGGCGGGAGAGGAAGGTGTTGGGGGTATAACATTCTTGCGGGACTGAGCCCTTAATTTGTGGAATCTGACGTCATCTCCAGGTAGATATTGATCTGAATTATAGGATACCCGGCTGGTGTTGCAGATAACTGCCTGGTGTGGGGGGGAAACATCCACATATCTGGTGACATGTTTTGTGTGAGTAGTAAAGGAGACATACAGAGAAACACAGAAGGAAGAATGGAGATTTTCTCGATACAAGATGAAAGAAAAACTTTTCAAACATGTACAAAGGTGTAATGGATGCAGGAAGATCTCAATTATTAGTAGTAGTGTTATAAAGGTGACGACGTAGCAAAATAAGAACAGAAAGAAAAAAATGGGAGGATGGTGAGTGGAGTCAAGAAAGAACCTGAGGAAAGAAAGGCAACTTCCAAGACAGGAAATAGATCGGGTACAGCAAGAGTGATGACTGTAACTGCAGTTAGGCCCAACCATTTTCTGTACAATAGACAGTCCATCTGACAGGTTTATGTGTATGTGAGAGCGGGAGGAGTGTGATAACAAAGACGTCTTTCCAAGGATGAACCAATAAAAACACAACCAGTAGTAATCATTTGGTAAGATACAGAATCAGTGCAAAGAAATAGAGGAAAAGAATAGAAGGGGAAAGACTAGAGCTCTCTTCAAGAAAATTACAGATACCAAGGGAACATTTCATGCAAAGGTGGGCACAATAAAGGACAGAAACAGTATGGACATAACAGAAGCAGAGGTTGTTAAGAAGAGATGGCAAGAACACACAGAAGAACTATACAAAAAAAATCTTCATGACCCAGATAATAATGATGGTGTGACCACTTATCCAGAGCCAGACATCCTGGAAAGCAAAGTCAAGTGGGCCTTAGAAAGCATCACTATGAACAAAGCTAGTGGAGGTGATGGAATTCCAGTTGAGCTATTTCAAATCCTGAAAGATGATGCTGTGAAAGTGCTGCACTCAGTATGCCAGCAAATTTGGAAAACTCAGCAGTGGCCACAGGACTGGAAAAGGTCAATTTTCATTCCAATCCCAAAGAAAGGCAATGCCAAAGAATGCTCAAACTACCGCACAATTGCACTCATTTCACACACTAGTAAAGCAATGCTCAAAATTCTCCAAGCCAGGCTTCAACAGAATATGAACCACGTGCTTCCAGATGTTCAAGCTGGATTTAGCAAAGGCAGAGGAACCAGAGATCAAACTGCCAACATCCGCTGGATCATAGAAAAAGCAAGAGAATTCCAGAAAAACTTCCACTTTATCGATTATGCCAAAGCCTTTGACTGTGTAGGTCACAACAAACTGTGGAAAATTCTTCAAGAGATGGGAACACCAGACCACCTTAGGTGCTCCCGAGAAATCTGTATGCAGGTCAAGAAGCAACAGTTAGAACCAGACATTGAACAACAGACTGGTTCCAAATCGAGAAAGGAGTATATCAAGGCTGTATATTGTCACCCTGCTTATTTAACTTATATATAGAGTACATCATGTGAAAGGCCAGGCTGGATGAAGCACAAGCTGGAATCAAGATTGCTGGGAGAAATATCAATAACCTCAGATATGCAGATGACATCACCCTTATGGCAGAAAGTGAAGAGGAACTAAAAATCCTCTTGATGAAAGTGAAAGAGGAGAGTGAAAAAGTTGGCTTAAAACTCAACATTCAAAAAACAATTATCATGGCATCCGGTCCCATCACTTCATGGCAAACAGATGGGGAAACAATGGAAACAGTGACAGGCTTTATTTTCTTGGGCTCCAAAATCACTGCTGATGGTAACTGTAGCCATTGAAATTAAAAGATGCTTGTTCCTTGGAAGAAAAGCTATTACCAACGTAGATAGCATATTAAAAAGCAGAGACATTACTTTGCTGACAAAGGTCCATCTAGTCAAAGTTACGGTTTTTCCAGTAGTCATTAGCACCAAAGAATTAATGCTTTTGAACTGTGGTATTGGAAAGGACTCTTGAGAGTCCCTTGGACTACAAGGAGATCAAACCAGCCCATCCTAAGGGAAATCAGTCCTGAATATTCATTGGAAAGACTGACGCTGAAGCTCCAATACTTTGGCTACCTGATGCAAAGAACTGACTCACTGGAAAAGACCCTGATGCTGGGAAAGATTGAAGGAGGAAGGAGGGGACAACAGAGGATGAGATAGTTGGAGGGTATCACCGACTTGATGGACATGAGTTTGAGCAAACTCTGGGAGTTGGTGATGGACAGGGAAGCCTGGTGTGCTGCGGTCCATGAGGTTGCAAAAAGTTGGACACAACTGAGCAACTGAACTGAACTGAATATACAGAAATATCAAACCACTATCTTATGCTCTTGGAACTAACAGAGTGTTGTAAGTCAACTATATTAAAAAAAAAAACATTGCTAAATCAAAAACAAAACAACACCACCGCAACACAACCAGCTGCCTTTAGGAACAGGAGGCAGGACTGCAACTCAAAGTTTAAAAAGTTGAAGGCTGCATGTGGACATTCAGATTATTCTCCACTATGAAAGCATTTCACTTTAGAACACCAGAATTTCAATCCGATAATTTCTTTACTTTAAAACTGCCAGAGTATTACAATGCACATACAGTTGACCCCTGAACAACGCGAGGGTTAAACTGCACATAGCTAACTGCCAGCTCTCTGTAGCCACAGCTCCTCCACTGCTACAGACTGAACTAGCCGTGCAGCATGCAGTCCTGGAGCATTTGCTATCGAAAGATAACCACGTGTAAGTGGATCTGGCAGTTCAAACCACATTGTTCACGATCAACTACATTATTAAAGGCAGAAATATAGCTGGGTGATAATTCTAACCATGTATAAGGAAGCATAGGGCAGTAAATACATTATCAATACAAAGTTAAGTAAATAAAGTTAAGTAAGTTATACTGTACCTTTAGGTGACAATGAGGTTTTAGACAAGTTTAAATGCTTTAATCCCTTTGGGAGTTTGGCAAATTGAATGCTTAAAGAGGACACACCTGAGAGAGAAAGGAAAGAAAGGGATCGTTAGAATTTTTAAGTTGTCAGGATTGCATTTGTTTTACAATGCCTGAAAATTAAGTTTGATTCCAATTTAAGTGCCTGTTTTTCCTAATGTTCGTTGTTTTCTAGTCATCTACCATCATTCCTCCTTTACTTTCTCTCCTAGCTAGGGTAAGAGAAAGGCATAATACTTATCAAAACTTTACCATTAGAGATGCTTTTCTTTGGACAAAGTGTTATCCTCTCTTCAGAGTGCTATTTCAAATGCAAATAGTCTTGGAAAGAGTGATGTAATTTCCCCTCCTTTTCTTTTTAACCTCTGTCTTAATGAGTTGATCACTCTTCTGGGTGAGCGGATGCATACTATTTAATTATTGTCAAGAAAAACAATATGGCATATTCAGATAACAGCTTTACTTTAAGCAGATGAATTTCAGTACTGAATTGGCTTACAGCTAACAACCTTAGACAAAGCATCAGAGCATGTTTTAACCTACCTTCTTGAAGGTAGGTTTGGAAACAGAAAATAACTCCCAAGGAATTTACAATATTAAAAATCAAGTAGTCTCTAAATTTAATGATCAGAGTGTGAGATTGTGAAAACTCCCTCACTCACTTAAGGATTACAATGAGTGTAGACTCTTTTCTGGGAGGAAGTAAGTAACAGATAAACAATCAATGTATGTCCTACAGGGCCTTCAACCAACCCCCTGCTTCACCTGAGTTATGACCTCCCCGGAGGCATGTTTTGAGAAACGTCCTAAAACAGTACTATCTGTAAGGTCCCATTAGACCTTACAGTTCTCAGACTGATTCTCAGACCCCAGTTCTCTCCTTATCCACGGTAAAGAGCTACTGTGCTAGCTGCTGCCTATCACAAAACCCCAAATTAAATATAAATTTTATCAAGTAATAAGTACTACTCTAGAAATAAACTAAATGTCATTCAGCTTGATTAAGCCTCTAGATGGGTGTTTCCCCAAGGATGGTAGTACTGGGAGACCCTGCCTGTCTCCCACAGCATTTCCCAAACAAGTCTGACAATCACTCGATTAAGTACTGTTAAAAAGATTTTTTAATTAAAAGTATGTCTAGAGATTTGAATATGCTAAACCATAGTGTTAACTGCAAAGAAGGGAGAGGTCTGATATTTCATTAATACATTCTTGTAAAATGAATTGATTTAAATATTTTAAATTAAGACATGAAAATTTGGGTATACAATTCAAGGCACGCTTAGAGTGAAGTCTATAGTCCTAAATACACGAGTAAAGAAGAGCTGTAAACTAATAATTTAAGTATCCACCTCACAATGTCTAAAAAGCAACAGTAAGTTAATCTCCATTTCATCTCCATAAACAGAAGGAAAGAAATAACAAAGGGAAGACCTCAATTAAATAGAAAGCAGTCATAAAGTAATTTAACAAAGTATGTTCTTAAAAAGTAAAATTAATAAACCCAAGCAAGACTTTGAGAGAAAGAGAAGGATCAAAGTATTAAAATCAGAAATGAAAACAGAACACCAGAAGAGATCCTACAGACACTATAAATGGAATAGAAGGGTATAAGAAAAAAATCTACAGATCAAAAAATGTATCACTGTAGAAGAAATCCTTATGAAAAATACAACTTAGCAAAACTTACTTAAGCAATAACATCCCCTATCTAAGAAAATAATAAATCTACTATTAAAAACCTCTCCACAACGAAAAGCAAAAGAAGCCAAATATAAGAGTATGCACTGTATAATTCTATAGTGGTGAAGCTCCAGAATAAATAAGCTAATCTATCATAACAGAAGGCAGAATACACAGACAAGTTCGTGCATTTTCATAACGTCCTATTTCTTGACCTTCATAGTGGCTGCACGACAGCATTCCCTTTGGAAAAATTCACGAAGATCTAAACTTGGAATTTACAGACCTTTATGAATGTACATCATACTTCACTGAGTACAAGTTACTTCAGAAAACTTAGGTACAGAAGATGACAGAGGAGGAAATCTAGATGACTGGGGGGCAATGACTTGTTAGATACTACACTAAAGGCACAGTCCATGAAAGGTATCATCGGTTAGTTGGACTTCATTAAAATTTAAAATTTCTGTATATTTAGCAAGGGGGAAGGGGAAGATAAATTGAGAGATCAGGACTGACACATACACACTACCATATACTGGGTTGATCAAAAAGTCCCTTTGGGTTTTTCCATAACATCTTATAGAAAACCCTCAACAAACTTTTTGACTAACCCTGTATAGAACAGATAACTAAAAGAGAAATAAAGAAAGGACACCATCATGTGTAAAATGGATAACTAGCAGGAAGCTGCTATTTAATTCAGGGAGCCCAGCCTGGCATTCTGTGATAATCTAGAGGGGTGGAGTGGTGATGGAGGGAGACTTAAAAGGGAGGGGAAATGTATATAATTCTGACTGATTCCGCTGATACACGGCAGAGACAACCACAACACTGCAGAGAAATTATACTCCAATTTATAAAAATCACCATAAAAAATTAATAAGAACCTACTTTAACTGAACTTTATAGTACATGGAACTCTACTCAACACATAAAACTGCAAATGCCTACAACCAAACGCAAGGACACCCACCATTCAAGGAATAAATAACACAATACTACTTTTCTCTAGAAATAGAACTATCACACCCTAAGTAATGAAAGCAATAAAAGGTGAAGCTCCTAAGTTAGAATAAAGGTGAGTAAAGTCAAGCTTGATCATTTATTTTAAATGAAAAAAAGCAGGATTAAAGGTAAAAGAGGACTAAAGCTTCAAACACAAGACTGTCTGGTTAAAGTATTTTTTTCTCTAATTCTAGACTAAGTTCTACTAGCTTCTTTCTTGACAAAATGTTTTGTTTCAGCTTCCTAGGCATCCACAAATCATAAACACATTCTATTTCCTCTTTTAAATACCCCTGCTAAGTGCTAATGGAATGAAAGGCATAAATGAGGTCAGTTACTGTTCAGTTTTTCAAAAATAAAAGAACTGAGTTCATTTTTGATAAAAAGTCCTCCACTTTGACAGGCTTCAGAAATGGAGTCTTAGCAACAAGAATAAATTGAGAGTTGTTGGCAGCCAAAATGTCAGGAAAAACAAAAAAATTCACCTGCCTTGTATTTCCTGAAGTTAGTTACTAAATAGCACCATGGAAGAAGCTGATCATCGAGAAAATATTTCCCCCACAAAGAAAGGACAGAAGAGACTTTTTAACTTCTGGCAAAAACTATTCAATCCTGCCCCTCAAATGAAGCCACACAGCCTTCAGAGCTATGAATTAAAACAAAATTTATCACTAAAAGCTTTCATCTGAAGACTTTACTGGATGAATAACCCTTCCTGTAATTTATTTTTGTTTTAGTTTGTGTCAAATTGAGAAGGAAAAAAGGTCTAATTTTTATTTCTCCTTTCAAAATGGAAACCATTATAGCTCCCTCTGCTTAAAATATTTATGGCTAATAAAAAGTAACTATAAAATGTTTAGAATTTTAATTTGGAATCAGAAGTTATTAAGTCACAAAGACAGGAAATTAAATTTGACATTGCTGTTTTACCCTATTAATCATGCATGTACTTAAAACTCAACGACAATAACACGCAGGCATGCATACTGAGTCACTTCAGTCATGTCTGACTCTTTGCAACACTCTAGACTGTAGCCCACCAGGCTCCTCTGTCCATGGGGTTTCTCCAGGCAAGAATACTGGGGTGGGCTGCCATGCCCTCCTCCAAGGGATCTATCTTCCTGACTTAGGGATCAAACTTGCATCTCTTAGGTCTCCTTCATTGGCAGGTGGGTTCTTTACCACTAGTGCCACCCAATCACATATAAAACTCTAAAGCTTTGATATCCTAGAATTTCTGTGATTCATGTGGTAAGGAAGAAAATGGTTTAAGGTTGGTCCTTGTTGATTCAGTTCAGTCGCTCAGTTGTGTCCAACTCTGCAACCTCGTGGACTGCAGCACACCAGGCCTCCCTGTCCATCACCAACTCCTGGAGTTTATTCAAACTCATGTCCACTGAGTCGGTGATGCCACCCAACCATCTCATCCTCTGTTGTCCCCTTCTCTTTGCTGACTGAAAGCATAATATTAGTAATTTAACAAAATTCTGCCCATGGAGTTCTAGCAACATGATCAGGGAATCAAATGATTCTTGGCTGTTAGCATAAAGATTTGAACACTGTAGATGTCAGAACACAGGTGAAAGTTAAATCTTTAGATTTTAACTAATTTCTACTAATTTCAATGGCTTCCCTGGAGAGTTCAGAAATACTAAGAAAACTAAATAAAATATAAGAGACTTCCCTAGGGGTTCAGTGGATAAGAATCCTCCTGCCAATATAGGGGGCACAAGCTCCATTCCTGGTCCAGGAAGATCCCAAATATCATGGAGGAACTAAACCCATGTGCCACAGCTGAGCCCACACACCCAGAAGCTGTGCTCCAAAGCAAGAGAAGCCACACAGTGCAAACCTTGCACACCGCAACAAAGGTAGCCCCTGCGCAACAACTAGAGAAAGCCTGCGTGCAGCAATGGGGACTTAGCAAGCCAAAAATAAACAAAATAGATAATATTTTTAAGATAAATAAAACATGATGGAATATTTCCATTGCAAAGATAAAGTTGAGAGGAAGAGATTGAAGAACTAGGAATATAGGAATAAAAGACCAGTGGGAAAAAACAGTCCATATACTTAACTTTGGAATGCCCTAAAATCTAAATCTATGAAGTTTTTAAAATATTGTTTTATACTATGTAAACATAAAGATGTCAGTTCAATTCAGTTCAGTCACTCAGTCGTGTCTGAATCTTTGCAACCCCATGAATCGCAGCACACCAGGCCTCCCTGTCCATCACCATCTCCCGGAGTTCACTCAAATTCATGTCCATCGAGTCGGTGATGCCATTCAGCCATCTCATCCTCTATCATCCCCTTTTCCTCCTGCCCCCAATCCCTCCCAGCATCAGAGTCTTTTCCAATAAATATGGCTAAATCATGACTCTAAAGAAAAGTATTTTCTGTTGTATAGCTTCATGATGGAATATTTCCATTGCAAAGATAAAGTTGAGAGGAAGAGATTGAAGAACTAGGAATATAGGAATAAAAGACCAGTGGGAAAAAACAGTCCATATACTTAACTTTGGAATGCCCTAAAATCTAAATCTATGAAGTTTTTAAAATATTGTTTTATACTATGTAAACATAAAGATGTCAGTTCAATTCAGTTCAGTCACTCAGTCGTGTCTGAATCTTTGCAACCCCATGAATCGCAGCACACCAGGCCTCCCTGTCCATCACCATCTCCCGGAGTTCACTCAAATTCATGTCCATCGAGTCGGTGATGCCATTCAGCCATCTCATCCTCTATCATCCCCTTTTCCTCCTGCCCCCAATCCCTCCCAGCATCAGAGTCTTTTCCAATAAATATGGCTAAATCATGACTCTAAAGAAAAGTATTTTCTGTTGTATAGCTGTCACACAGAAACCTGGCATCTTTAAATATCAAAGTGCTTAAGAAAATGTATCGACGTGCTGTGGAATAAGCCAATGTTTTCCAAATCTCATACACAAAGATTTCCTTCTACTTCCATAGGAAAGTGAGATAGCCAAATCAGAAAATCCAAAAGACTGTACAAAAGACTGATTGATTGATCACTCAGAAAATCCTAGATAATAGTCTGAACAATCAGTACTAGGTATGACTCTGTAAGCTTTTCCAAATTATGTGAACACAGCCTCCTGCTCCATAAAAGGAGAGCAACATTTGCACTATTTAACTTCACAAGGCTACTCTGACTCAAATGTGGGAGTAAAAGTTAACAAGTAATAAGTGCACAGTACATGACATAGTGCATTGCTATTCCTATTTAATCTTTAAAACACCCTTGTGTGGGAGGTGCTATTATTATTTTCGAGAAACCTGAGGTATAGAGAAGTTAGGTAATTTGTCCAAGGAAACTCAGATGAAAAGTGGAGAAGCTCAGATTTGAACCCACGTATTCTGACTCTAAAACCCACTGATATACACTGAGATATGAAGGATCTACCCCACCCTCAAATGTAAGCAGCATTTCTAGAATCCATTTGTCTTGTCTTATTCAGATCAAATCAGAGCCACCACCAGATGGTCAGCAGAAAAACAACTTGGGTGCGTCAGGTCAACATTTCCCAAAGAAAAACATTTCAAGACAGGATTCTAAATCATCTTTAAACAAAATAATCCAATTTAGAATAAAGTGAGGGGAGGAAATCAGGACAGACATTCCTGACGAGGCTAAGATCATAAAATCAAGGGTAACTGGGAACGGTAACCAGGGAGACTGGAACACAGAGCTTGTGACATTTAGGGAAGGAAAGTGTGTGAAACGAGGGAGAGAGAAAAGCTCTGTTCCCAAAACACTCCACTTTAATCCAAAAAGTCATCAGATCCAAAGCATTAGTCAGGAGGCGATGACCGGAACACCCTGGTTCAGACACTAGGTCAGTCCAGAGGACTCAACACAGAGCTAGTTAATAAAGTGCAGTAAGCATAGGGAGTCTCAAGCCTTTTCTACCATGACCCGCATACAGAAAGAGATTTGACATTGTGGTGCAGGAAGCTCATACCAAAATAAGCACATAGACACATAAGCAAACACTAAAACCCCAGTTTTCCTGAACAACGCACTCTGATATTTTCTATTGTGTTCTATTTCTTCTTTTTATTAAAATGCTTACCAGGTCTTGACCTACAGTCTGAAAACACACAGGATTAGGAGGCCAAGAGCAAGCTGGGATGAGAAGAGCTCGTGAATGCGTGTGGTCCATTCACTGCCTCGTGGGGCTCCTGCAGAACACGAACAGCAGGGCATCCAGCATTGGGAGCACCGCCAGTACACACGACCCCGCTCCCACTAACTCATACTTCATTCTCCTCCCCCAGCAGCCCCTTAACAACAGAAGGCTGCCTGTCCTCTGAGCGCGAGCCTGACGGGGAGGCTGAGCTGTAAATAGAGCTGTAAATATCAGGGCTTTGCTGCATCAACATTCATATCACAATGCAAGGAGCCAAGCTTCCGCTCTGAGAGTTTCCAAATAAGGCCCTGAGAGGGTGGTTCAGGTGCAAAAATCAAATTCTACTTGGTACTTAAATTCCTCAGTATTGTGGGCTGCCAAACTGCCTTGTGTTTCTTTGGGTTTCCTTGTAAATAATCTTCCTGGGCTTGGCCTCTTTTACAGACTAAACAATTCAACGGCACACTCCTCCCCCCATGCTTTTTATTGTTTTTCAGTGAAAAGCTCAGAAACAAAAGTCATGACCATTTTCTCCTATTTTGAAGTCTCTATAAATATTTTACGCTCAGTTGGATTTCTTGTGGACTTCCCATCCAGGAGCAGAAAAGCTACCAATCACTTTAGCTATTTAGCCTGGATGGAAGGAAAAAAAAAAAGCCTGTAAAGAATTTGTGTTCAGGAGGCTAAGTCCAAAGAATGAAAAAAAGGTGGGGAATACAGGTGCTGGCAGTTGTCCAAGAGCTCCAGCCAAACATAGCAACAAAGGAATCTAGAAGGGGCAGAAACACAGAAAGCCTTAGTTTGAGAAAATATTTTCAGGAGTGTCAAGGCTTGAGTGTAAGTGAGCAGAAAACACCCTGGAGGGTCGGCATCTACGCGTGAAGCTATGGAAAACATCCTTGGAATGATTCTTGATTCTCACACCTGGGAATGCAGGTAGGTGAAAGAGGTACAAGGATCAGGTAGGGAAGTGGAGGAAAAGGCAGGGACACGTTACCTCTCCACACCAGTTCTGACTCTGCACAAAAGAATCTTGATAAACTTCACCATGGTTTTCAATTCCAATTTAAAAGTGACAAAAAAAAAGGAATTCTATTATGAAATGAAATTCAATTTAAAGAAAATATTTATTGATTGCATATAAGGTCTTGGGCTTAGGTGCATTGTGTCTTAGATTACAAGAGAATGATGGATGAGGAGGAATGAGAAGTAAGGCTGGTACAGAGACATCCATATCTAATTCCAGTGCAACAGAATGAAGGAACTGCTATCTCAGAAGTTCAAACCCAAGGTGAGAAGTCAAAAGATAAGGCTGTCCAGGAGGGCTGTGCCTCAGGGCATACGAGGCACACCACAGGAAAGATGAAGAGCCTCAGACTCATTCTTGCCCTAAAAGCATCTGCCTACAAAAGCGGGAGACCCGGGTTCCATCCCTGGGTAGGGAAGATCCCCTGGAGAAAGAAATGGCACCCCCCTCCAGTACTCTTGCCTGCAAAATCCCATGGACGGAGAAGCCTGGTAGGCTACAATCCATGGGGTTGCAAAGAGTCAGACAGGATGGAATGACTTCACTTTCAGCCTCCCAAGCCCCAATAATATGAAAGATCTTTGGGGTCTTGCTTCTTTCGCTAAATATATTTTTGGGGTTCCCTCATGTCACAGCAGGACCAGCACCTCGTTCTCTTGTGCTGTGGAGCAGGGTTCCACGGTACAGTTACACCACATTCTGTTTATTCCCCCACCAGGGATAAGCATTTGGGTTTCCACTTTGAGGCAACCATTAACTTCTATCAACACTCATTCACTAGTGTTTGAGCAGACGTTCATTCCATCTCTCTTGGGGACCACCTAAGAGTGAAATTGCTGGGTCATAGAGTAAATTTGTGTTTGACTTTTGAAGCAACTAGCTAACCAGCACCCAAAGAGGCTGCCCCATTGTACACTGGCACCAGTAATGCACAAGTTCCATTTTCCACATCCTTTCCAACACTTATTTTGATGATAGCTCAACTACTGGTTACGAGGTGGTATCTCAGTATGGTTTGAGTTTGCGTTTCCCTGATGACCAAGGAGTGTCCCTTACTACACTCTAGATTTCACATTCCTAGCGACCAGCACTTAATAACCATTGATTCTGTCCAGTCAAGAGACAAACATGTTTGAGTTCCTTCCATCTTAAAAACAAAAGCAAAACAGCCCTCCTGTCTGTAAAAGGTGATCTTCATGGTTTTAGTCACCTCTTGGTAACATTTGACTAGTAGAGAGAACACTTGTTTTTCCTAAAGAAAATACTAAAACCCCAGAGTAACTCCTGTTTCAGAGTTACGTTTCCGTTATTTTCAGCTTTGCCTTTTACACCTATGAGAGTGTCTCTCATGTGATCTAGTTTTCCAATTTAGTCTCAACCTCCCTTTAGATTCACTAGTTCAGATGCTAGGAAGTTCCTCTTCAAATGTTTCCTTGAATGCCACATGAGTATCTTTTTCAATGAAGAACAATGTCAGTAACAGGAATAAAAATACAGAACTGAGTGTCTATACCAGGATCTTCAGCTCAGTTTAATAATTAACCCTCATCAAATATATAACATCCCAAGATGAAAGGCCCTTAGTCAACAACACTGGAAAACATCTGTAATAAATACACAATGAAAACAAAGTGTCCCTCTAGAGATAAAGCTACTCCTTCTTAAATCTCATCCATCAGTTTTCTCCTACTGAGAATTCAAACTCTCAGGCTTCTCTTTCTAAAGCTACTGACTCTTCCCTCTACTCATGCAAACATCTTCTAATGAAACCTTCTTTTGCCTCCTCGTGAAATTTAGTCCTTCAACTCCTCTCTATTCTCATATTCAAATCTCATTAAAAATTAAAAGACATCTGTGATAGGCAGAATTGTAAGCTGGTCCTCAAGATTTCTGTCCCTGGTAAACACATCCTACATAATTTCTTTAAGTGTGTGGGGTGGACCAAAGAACATGATGGGTTATCACAAATCTAAAAAGAAATGATACAAGTGAACTTACAAAACTGAAAGAGACTCAGACATAGAGAAAGAATTTATGGCTGCTGGGGGAAGGATAGAAGGAAGGGACAATTAGGAAGTTTGGGATGGACATGTACACACTGCTGTATTTAAAATAGATAATGTAAGACAAACCACTACAATATTGTTAAGTAATTAGCCTGCAATTAAAATAAATTTTTTAACTTATTTAATTAAAAAATAATAAAATACTAAAATGGATAAGCAACAAATTCAACTGACTATATATAGCACAGGGAATTCTGCTTAATGTTATGTGGCAGGCTGCATGGGACGGGAGTTTGGGGAGAATGGATACATGTATATGTATGCCTAAGTCCCTTTGCTGTTCACCTGAAATTATCACATTGTTAATTGGTTATACCCCATTACAAAATAAGTAACTGGGAAAAAAAGGAATATGATGGGATATCATGATGTGATTAGGTTACTGATCAGTCCATTCTGGATTAATCAAGAGGGAGACTGTCTTGGAGGAGTCTGACTTAAACAGGTGACCTATCTACAAGAAAGTGAAGCATCAGAGAGCTGCGCTTCTGGGGCCTGGAATGCGAGGCGGCAGACAGTCAAGCGGGGAGAGGAGGGGACCACGTAGGGGGGACGTGAGCACAGCCTTCAGGCACGTGAAGTGCTCACTGACTGGCAAGGAGCAATAAAATGATGACCCAGTCCTACAGCCTCAGGAATTCAATTCTGCCAACAACCGGTGAGCCTGAGAAGACCCCAGATCACATAACCCCAGCGAACTTGACTTCAGTCTCATGATACTGAGTAGAGAACCCAGTCAACCTGTACCCAGACTGCCCCCAAGACACTGTGTGATAATCAGTCTATGTAATCTTGAATTGCCATGTTTGTGGTGATTTGCTGCCCAGAAAGAAAAGGTCAATACGATCGTTTAGAAATAATATCCTCCTTTCCACCTGGATCACTTCCAAAAACTGTTTGTCAGCTGATACAATCATATTGGATCGGCCAAAACGCTCATTTGGGTTTTTCTGTAAGATTATACAGGAGCGTGAGTATTTTCACCAAAGGCTGGAAAAAATGTAAGCCAACAAGTGCATTTATAATATCATTACAACTAAGACTAACACAATTCTTCAGGCATGGCTAAATGAAAACTCCCTAATCCTCTTAAAGTTCTGGCACCAACAGTCATGTAAAATGCTACAGTACCTCGATCCTCCAGTGGGTTGCCAGCAAGGTTAATCGTGTGCAGCCCTGACGTGGGATTATGTGCTAGAGCACTGGCCAGTTTTTGTGCAAAATCTCTGCAAGTAAACAAACATTAAGACACAATGTGTAAAATGACTCAATTAGAAAATTTAATGCTAGAATAGCTAGAATGAAATTTTTAAAAAGGAGGAGCCTTTACAATATTAACCTATATACCATATTTGTTAAGAACCAATCTTTACAATATTAATCTATATATCATATGTGTTAAGAATCAATCTATTTTCCTGAGTACATATCCTCATTAGAGAATCTGTAAAGTCATAGCTAGAATGTGGTTCATCTTGATCAATCCAAACCTCATTCCAAAGAAAAATGTATAATTGCTCCTTTAAAGACACATTAAAGGATGCTATTAATAATACTTTGGGCCCTTCTATGACTTAAACAAATCCTGAATTGAATTGCTTTTCATGAAAATTCAATAGGCTGTTCCCTATATCAGTTTTAATTTCATGCAATACTCATGAAGGCAGAAGTGACTGCCCTAACTGTTGAATTTGAAGGCTATAGTTGCTAGCAGTATATTTTGAGTTCAGTTGTTCAGTCATGTCCAACTCTTTGCAACTCCATGGACTGCAGCATATCAGGCTTCCCTGTCCATCACCAACTCCCAGAGTTTGCTCAAACTCACGTCCAACAAGTCAGTGATGCCATCCAATCACCTCGTAGTCAAAAGCACTGTTTTAGGTGTGTTTAACTTAAAATAATGCATTAAGTGCTATGACTATGAAACTGCCAAGCCTCCTCACTTAGTAGCAGTGACATCTTTACTCCAGCGGGTTCAAAGTCACATGCCCCTAGTAAGGCTTGGGTATTGTTACTGAATCACACTAGATGAAGATTATTTAAGTGTGAATTTGCAAAGGGAGAGAAATGGCTGAAACAGATCAAAGCCAAACAATAACATCCTGTGAAATGTGCCATCACTATGACTACGATTTATGGTTAATGGTACTAGTAAAAGCTAACATATTGCATCTCTAATATGAAAGATTTTGAAACTTTTCTAAACAGTTTCCATGTGTTAATTCATTTATCCTTACAACCATAATTCTATAAAGTAAGCATTATTATCACCAACTTAAAAATGAAGAGACTGAGGTACAGAGAACTGAACCAACTTGCCCAAAGACAAGAGGCATCTGACCCAAGGGTCCATGCTCTTAAGCATTATCCTTATATACCCTCAAAGATTCCATGTGACACACCACAAAAGAAGATAAAATCCTTGACCTTTGTAATAATGATGGGGATCACAGGGGCTTTAAGATGAGAAAACACTATACAGGTGGTATCATTAACTTTTTTCTCAAAACCATGTATTAATTTTAGAAGAAAGGGCAAAATGTTTTAAAGCTACACATTCATATATGCAGGAAAATACTCACGTTCTAAGTCCAGCATTTTCCAACACCAATTCTTCCAGTCGATTGGACCTGCTACCACCCTCAAGATCTGTTCACAGACATCAGTGGACTGTAACAGAAAATATTCTTTGACCATGTCGTAAGTCAGAATACGACCTCACTTCACCATCATAAATCCTTGCGGCTACAAAGCTTTAAATAAATCATTCATGCAGTCAACAACCCATGAGATGACAACTACTCCTACACATCCTGCTGATGAAGATTCAGGGAACATGACAACATAAAGGGCAAAGTCCCTGACTTCAAGAATGATACCACCCAGAAGGCAATCAGACAAGACGGAAATACACAATTAGGACAGGAAAACAGGCATTTTGGCAGTGCTATAGGCACACAGATTTTATTCAATCCAGAGAAAACCAACAGAAATGTCCAAGAAAGTGATCCCCAAAATAAAGAACCAAAGACTGCATAGTAGTGACAATGGTGATGAGGCTGACGATGAAGCTCTACTTACTGAGTCCTTGTCATGTGCCAGGCCCTGAGCTAAGCCTTCTCTATGTGTTTCATTATAAAGTTGTTAGTTATTATTATTCGCTTTTTATAGATCACATTTAAAGATACCATGTACTTTAAAAGAGAGGCTGA
>SJXQ01010940.1:109424-120983 GCA_006408695.1 Aepyceros melampus | reverse complement strand
TTATACACATCTGAGGAGGAGCAGGGGAGGAGGGGGAGGAGGAGCCGGAGGGAGGAGAGGGAGGCAGGGCGGCACGGGCTCGGGAACTGAAGGAGGCGCTCCCCTCTTGGTTGTGCAAGCTCCAGCTCAGCTCTGGAAGGAGCCCCCTCATGTATGCGCCCGAGACACCCAGTTACTTGCCTCCAGTCTTGAGACGCAGAGCTCTCTGATGTGATGGGTCGAGGGGGTGATGCAAGCAGAGAGAAGATTCAGAGGAAGCCAGGAGGCCGGGTCCAGGGTTGGAGCCACCACCCAGGAAATGTGGGAGACACTCAGGGATCTGGCCAGCGAGCTCCCCATCAGAGGCAGCTTCCACCACCACATCCCCAGGGAGCCCGCTGACACCCAACCAGGAGGCCCTTTGCCCTGAAAAGCCCTCTGGCCAGAGCTCGTGTAAAATGAGTGTCAGGACTCCAGGAGGCCATCTCCCTTGAACGTACTTGAGACAACTGTAGGACCAAGGAGACCCCTTGCCAGCCAGCAGGATGGGGGAATCAGACTTGGGGATTAGAGGCTGTGTCTGAACAGTGCCCGCCTAGAGCCTGAGGTTTGCCCACCACCATGTCAGGACACTGGTCCAGACAACATGAGTCCCTGGGAAGCTGTGGAGGTCCCGACGGGCTAGGGAGGAATTTGCGGGATTTTAACGTGTTCAAGCGAGACAAAGTCCCATCAAGCTGAAAACGTGCTCATTCAGGACACCTCAGATCATCGCACGTGCTGGTGACTTTCATAAACCTGCAAGGTGAGGTGCAGCATCTATGGTGTCTCTAAGTTACGTGGCTTTGGAACTCTGACTTTAAGAAGTTTCTGGCCCAGAAATCTCAAGATGGCAGAGTCACAGATGTGTCTCATTTTCCCGCAAAAGGCTTGAGATCGTTTGGATTACCAACATTTACAAATTAAGGGCATTCATCAAAAAATATTTTTAGTATTGATAGTATTCCTCAAAAAAAAAAAAAAACATCAGATGCTCTGACAACAGAAACCTCACCTTCCTACATGGAAGCTGCCCTGCTGAGATGGCGTGAAGGCCAAGTTTGCCCCAGTCCCTAGCAGTCTCTAATGTCTCTCCATCACTAACCAAAGTCCAAGGTTCACTTCCATTTATCATGTTGCTTGCTCTGCTGTTTCTGTTGCAGTGAGAAATATTTCTCCATGGTCATGCCCCTGGCGGGGAGAGGGCAGGGAGACAGTGAAAGAGTTTAAGACCTCCCTGCGTTTCTGGCAACCAGCCTTCTGCCATCTTCACGCCACCAGCCTGGCCCATGTTGGCCTCAGTCTGTTCTGGGGAAGAGAGGTGAGGGGAATCAGTGCTGTAATATTGAGGTCACATAACGTGACCCTAACATCAAAGTAGTACAGAGTGGTGGTCGGCGTAGTGGGAACTCCAGGCTATCAGTTACCAGCTGGGTAAATTCATACAAGTAACTCACACCCTGTGAGCCTCAGCCTCCTAATCTGAACGACGGGCACAACAACAGGGCCCGCTCCCCAGGGCTCTGTGACAATAGACACACACGTGCTTAGCACAGGTCAGATACCCAGTAGGCACAGCAATGTCAGCAGCTACATCACCGCTGTTTCCTTTCCAGGAGCAAAGTTCAAGTCACTACTTCCCCCCTTCCTCTCCTCCACCTGCGCCTAATATTGTCATTGTTCAGTCACTAGGTCATGTCCGACTCTTTGCGGCCCCATGGACTGCAGCTCACCAGGCTTCCCTGTCCTTCACTATCTCCCTGAGTTTTCTCAAACTCATGTCCATCGAGTCGATGAGGCCATCCACGAATCTCACACCCTCTGTCGCCTCCTTCTCCGTCTGCCCTCAGCTTTCCTAAGCATCAGTCTTTTCCAGTGAGTCACCTCTTCACATCCAGTGACCAAAGTATCAGAGCTTCAGCATCAGTCCTTCCAATGAATATTCAGGGTTGAATTCTTTATGATTGACTGGTTTTATCTCCTTGCAGTCCAGTGATTCTCAAGAGTCTTCTCCAACCCCAAAGTTAGAAAGAATCAGTTCTTCGGTGCTCAGCCTTCTTTATGGTCCAGTTCTCACATCCGTACATGACTATTGGATAAACCATAGCTTTGACTAGATGGGCCTTTGTCAGCAAAGTGATGTCTCTACTTTTTAACACACTGTCTAGGTTTGTCATAGCTTTTCTTCTAAGGAGCAAGCGTCATTTAATTTCACAGCTGTGGTCACCATCCACAGTGATTTTGGAGGCCAAGAAAATAAAACCTGCCATTGTTTTCCCATCTCTTTGCCATGAAGTGATGGGACTGGATGCCATCATCTTAGTTTTTTGAGTGTTGAGTTTCAAGCCAGGCTTTTCACTCTCCTCTTTCATCAAGAGGCTCTTTGGTTCCTCTTTGCTTTCTGTCACTATGGCAGTGTCATCTACATATCTGAGGTTGCTGATATTTCTCCCTGCGATCTTGATTCCAGCTTGTGAGTCACCCAGCCTGGCATTTCACTTGATGTTCTTGATGTACTCTAAGTTGCATATAAGTTAAGTAAGCAGGGTGACAATATACAGCCTTGACTTACTCCTTTTCCAATTTTGAAAAGGTTTGTTGTTCCATGTCCAGTTCTAACTGTTGCTTCTTGACCAGCATACAGGTTTCTCAGAAGGCACCTAAGAGATTCCCATCTCTTTCAGAAGTTTCCAAGTTTGTTGGGCCTAATATTGGGCTCAGCCCAAAGGTGGGAACATTGATAGTGTGCCTATAGCAAGTACTCACTAAATGTGGATTCAGTTATGAAATCCTTGAGGGAATAAAATGTCAATTTCTGAAACAGCCTGTTGTACTTCTGGTACAGACATGGGAACTGACATATGGAAGGCCTTCAAATAGTTATCAAATAAATGAAGAAAGAGAAATGGAAAAGAAAAGGGGGACAGTGGCAAAAGAAGGAAAGAAATGACGTCAAGTTCCCAGAACTTGTTTCAACCACTAAAGGAGATCTCCATTGCTTTTGGCCCCTGTTGGTTAGCCACACCTGCATTTTTCTTGAGGAGCCCCTTTCCCCACTCTCCATCTATGAAGTTGAGCACAGTTGACCGCCTCTGTGGCTGGGAGGAGGGGAACTGTATCAGTCAGCATAACCCATCCCACTAGCTATAACGATTGTTCAGGCTGTGTTCATGAGCTCTGCTAATCCAACTCAAGTGGGTCCCTAAACTCTGTGGGTGTTCCTTAAGGAGAAACCTTCACCAGCTGGGGATGAACCAGTGAAGGTGCAAAGCTGGAGGAGCCTGAAATTGTTTGGGGCCACCACGAGAAGCCTGCTAGAATCAAGCCAATAATACTCAGTTAGAGCTAAGAGATGGAGCAAGAATTCCTTTGCTACTACTTAAGAACCTGGATCCAGCCATACCTGAAGCCATTAATTACCCTATGAACTCTACACTTTCTCAAGCCAACTGTTTTTTTTTTTTAATTAAACCAGTTTTATTTGGGTGTCTATCATTTGCAGTTGAAATAATCCTGAATAATAGGGAGACTTAAATTACCTTTGGTTCAAGGCAAGGAAAACAAAACTAATTCAAAACCACGGATGCAGGGGCTTCCCAGGTGGCTCAGTGGTAAAGAATCTGCCTGCCACTGCAGGGCACGCGGTCCAACACCTCATGTGGGAACATCCCGCTTGCCCCAGAGCCAATCAGCCTCTGCGCCACAACTATCAGGCCTGTGCTCTGTAGCCTGGCGGCTGCACTACTAATCCCTCATGTCCTAGCGCCCACGGTCCACCAGAGAAGCCCCCTCAGTGAGAAGCCCCACGCCACAACTAAAGACTAGACCTTGTTCTCTGAAACTAGAGAAAAGCCCGCACAGCAACAAAGACCCAGCACAGCCACAAAAAAATAAATAAAACATAAGCATTTTTTAAAAACCTGGGTGCAAACCCTTCATTCCCAAAAGAGCTGCCATTCTGAAGGCCTGCTATGAGACAGGCTCGGATGGACTCTTCACTTTCACTGCAACTCTGGAGCCATGAGAGCTTCTCCAAAAGCACTACGGTCCTTCTTCTAAGAAAGAAAAATAAAGCATTGAAATGCCCAATACCCAATTCCTTTTCTTGGTCTTTTAAAATGAATCTCGTGTCTCAGTTACCATTCTTTGTGTCAGGGGAAAGAAAAACACACACAGTAGAGAACCTCTGTATAAATCAATCTTTATTCCATTTCAAAGCCTGCAAGATTTTCCAGATATTCCAAAGGTCTCCTTTCCTGAGTGAAATACTACATTTATTTAATAAAGCAGGTAGGATTTACTATCTGGACACGGGTAAGCACTTTTTACTCTTCACAAGATAGATGACAGCTGCTGGCAGGCTCTTTTCCTCCCTCGTCTTTGCTTTTTTCTCCTCTGTCTTTTGCTAGGACTGCACAACTTTACCCATCACACTTGAATTGCCAGTCCAAGCCAAATAAAGATTGTCCCTGTGGGGGTGCTGTGCAGGCTGTAGGCTTTATTTTCTTTTAAAGACTTCAAAGAATTAGAAATTAATATTATCACCTATGGTTTTAAACGATGCTGACATTGCTCTGGGGGAGCCTTAGATCCCCCAACACACACACACACATACACACACACACACAATTAGAATAAGAAGTTTTATGCTGAATCTGCCAGAGAGTGTTGATGAGAAATAGCAGAGAGGAAAGCAGTCCCAGCCTAAACTGCCAGAGAAAGACAAGGCCCAGCCAGACAGTTTGTGCCCGTTGGCTTTAAACCCGGGCCGGAGTCAGAGCTTTAAACAGAGCCCGCCTGTGGAGGAGGGGAAGAAAAGAGGTTTGTTTTCATCTGCTGCCAGCAGGGCAGAAGTGCGGTTCTCGTTCTCGCTCTCGACATCCTCACCCACAAACCGGGCAGGAGGCCAGTTTGTTCTTTGGCTGAAAAACTCCAATTAAAAATGTATGACTTCGGTCTTCCGGAGGAGGCGAAAGTCAGCGCCAGTTTGTGCAAACACTTGGAGCAGCGGCGGTGAACAGAGGCCTCTCTGCACCTCACCTGCCAGCCGAGGTCCGGAGCAACGCCCAGTAATCCCGCAGAGACGCGGCCGGTCCAGAGGAAACTTCCAGGGCCCTCACCCGTTCGGAGGGGATCATCTGGGCCCGACTAGGGCTTCAGGAAAGGCCACTTCGGGAGCTCGACAAAGACTTTTTGCACACAGAGCTGGTCTTGTCCCTTAGACGTGCCGACGTATGCGTACAAATGCGCGTGCACCCGCGTGGGCACGCCTGGCCTTGATGGTGTTTCCTTCAGCCACCCGTGTCTGCCTCAGCTCATGACTCATCAGTCAGACCGGGGACATGTCCTCACCTCCTTTAGTCTGTTGACGCTTCTGTTAACCCTGAGCAGTGGGACTTCCCTGCTGGTCCTGTGGTTGAGACAGCCTTTCAAGGCAGAGGTGCAGGTCCGATCCCTGGTCCGGCATTAAAATCCCATGTGCCAAGTGGCGGAAATACCAAAATATAAAACAGAAGCGATATTAACAACGTCAATAGACTTTTAAAAGGTTCCCATTAAAAAAGAAAGAAAGAAACTTATAAATCTCTTTTTAAAAAAGCAGCAACGATCTTGGTCTTCTCTGTCTCTGCATCCGCAGCACACAGGGAGTTGGTGAAAAATGTTAAATTTGTTTGAGAAAGGTAAGTGCAAAGACAGGAGGCAAGACACTCCGTTTCCCCTACTTTCCATCTTAGGAGCTTCCACATGGCTCCAAAGCTTCCCTCTCATTCTTCTCTCTACATCTCCCAGAGGGTTCCTTTTCCACAAAGCATTGGTGAATAATTGACAACCTTCCCCATGGTTTTCTAAAGCAAAGAGAGACGTTTAAAGGCTCCTCTCACCTTCTCCACCTCACAGCGCCTCTTCGGGTGGTTTTCCCCGCCAGCAAGCAGCTCCACTCCCTCCCTGCGTTGTGTGACCCTGAACAAGTCCACTCTGCACCCACACATGTCCTCTAGCCTTGATCGAAACCAAAGTCACCAACAGAAGCAAGGAACCAAAAGGGAGTTCACAAGCCATTGGCTGCCCAGAGTTTAATCCCAGTGCTAATGGCTGATTAAAGTATTTCTTTCAAATATTCCAAGTTCTGTCACTGAGTGAGATTCTGGTAAATTAAATGAGGTTATCAGTTGGAAACTTCTAAGTTAATGTTCAAGCTCAGCACCCCAAAGACTGAGGATGCCTTTGTTGCTCTGGAGCCTCAGATCTGGCTAACCCTCAAGACCACTTTTTGTTTTGGGCTGTGCAGGGTCTTAGCTGCAGCGGGTGGGACCTAGTTCCCTAGCAGGTTCAAACCTGGGCCCCCAGCGTCAGGAGTGTGGAGGCTTAGCTGCTGGACCACCAAGGAGTGTCCTTGAGGACCACTTTTATTATGCCAGTTACCACCGTGAATTCATCAGAATTCTTTTTCAATGGTTCACCTTGAATGTTGACAGTCTCCTAAAATCTATTATTATTTTTCATGAATCAATTTTTTTAATGTATTAATATCCTCCAATAATCTTCACCTACTAGTATTTTCTTGTGTAACCCATTCATTGAGGACAGGCTGAATCTCTGGATCTTGTTCTTAGTTGTTGTTGAGTTGCTAAGTCACATCTGACTCTTTTTCCACCCTATGGACTGTGGCCTGCCAGGCTTCTCTGTCCATGGCTTTTCCCAGGCTAGTATACTGGAGTGGGTTGCCATTTCCTTCTCCAGGGGATCTTTCTGACCCAGAGATTGAACTTGAGTCTCCTGCATTGGCAGGCAGATTCTTTAATAACATTGAGCCCCCAGGGAAGCCCTCTTAATAAGTAGAATGTGGCAAAAAAGATGGATGTCATTTCAGGCTGTAAAAACCTGTGACTCTCATCATGCCAGCCTGTGTCTCCACTGCCGTCTCAGCGGCTTCATGAGGCAAAGTGCCTTGCTGGCAAGGCCTTTCCCTCAAGGAGATGAACCCTTCCAACCACCAACTAAGTGGGCTTTGAACTGGGTTCTTTTCCAGCGTAGCCTTCATATGAGACATCAGACTCAGCTGACACCTCGACTGCCCCCTTGAGAGACTCTGGGCCGGAGACCCAAGCTAGGCTGTGCTCAGATTCCTAATCATCTGCTCATGTTGGGACCTTGGACTTCCTTGGTGGTTGACTGGTTGAGACGTAGCCTTCCAAGGCAGGAGGTGCTGGCTGGATCCCTGGCTGGCTGGATGCGGGAGATAAAGATCCCACCTGCCTCGCAGCCATGAAAACAAGACATGAAGCAGGAGCAGTATCGTGACAAATCTAATAAAGACTTAAAAAATGGTCCATGTGGAAAAAACAAAACTTTAAAAAGTGTGTGGTTTGAAGGCACGAGGTTTGGGGCATTTGTCACGTGCCAACAGGGGACTGACACACCTAGAAATAAGACCCTGGTGAAACGCTCACCACCTGTGTTGGTTGGTGTGTGGCCTAATGGGAGGGGCTGAGCGATTCTGAACAGACATATGGAAGCTGAACTGCACAGAACGAATCACTGGTTACCACTCGCCAGGCCTGCTGTCTTACTGAAGTCTAAGAAAACTCCAGGAAACCAGGATCAACAGTCTCTGAATTATCTGTTTGTGAAGACCTTATGTACACCTTCACATCTCTGGATTTTGTTTAAGCCCCTAGCCTTTCCTAGCTAACCCGCTACAGCCAACTGCTGGTCGCTGCCTCTTCGGCTGGGGTAAGCCCCAGGGAGGGGGCATGGGTGTTTCATTCCCTGAGGGGTCTGCCTGCCTGGATTTCTCCTCTACTTATTACCATTAAATGGGAGCCTTCATCCCCCAAAAGTCTACACGACTGAGGAGACACATCTTGTAGGAAAACCCCACTTTGGAAATTGATTGACCCATGGCTCTATTTACCAGCTCTGGGAAGTCACACAAAACTGCCCACTAGATAGCTGGGTTTCTAATCACAGGAGCAGAGTTCTGCCCTAGCTCTCCCAATACCAATGTGGTGGGCACAGAAACGCGACACCCAGACCTCGCCTCCAGAAAGCGTGCAGCTGCCTGGAGGCAGTGGCCCCAGACTCCAGCTGCAGGGCCTCCGGGGTCTGCCTGCCTGGTGGAGGCACGCCCTTCCCCGGAGCTGGGCACAGTGGGGTGGGTGTGCAGGCGCCTGCTCATCTGGCCCAGTGCTGGACACTCTGTTAGTAACATTAGCTCCTCCCTGGGGTAAACTGAGCTCTGCTGGCCTCTATCTCTGTCCTTTCCTTCCTCCCTCCCTGCTCCCTCTCCCTTCCTTCCCACATGTTGTTCTCTCATAAATACTTCCCACCTCAGATTGTCCCAGCTTCTGCTTCCTGGGGAACCCAACTTGTGATGTCGCCATTAAGGAGGCCCTGCTTAAAATGCGACTCGTAGGACAGTGTGCAAAAATGCCTAAAACCGCGTTTACTTCCATTACTGTTTCCACGTATGTGCTTCTATCTCCAATCTTGTGGCTCTTCATCTCCTCCTCAAGATGCTGGCATCCATCAGAACAGGGACTATTCCTCTTTTTTTTTTGGTTTTACCATGTGGCTTTCAGGATCCTAGTTCCCCAACCAGGGATTAAAGTTGGGCCCTGAGCAGTGAAAGCACGGAGTCCTAACCACTGGACTGCCAGGGAATTTCCTCCTCTGATTTGTTAGACTCAAAGCACAGTCCAAGAGTCAGCAACATCAGAACCAGTGAGCGGACCACAGTAGTGATGTGGAATCTCAGGTCCCACCCTAGACTGACTGGGCAGGCATCTGAATCCTAACAAGACCACACCAAAGTCGAGAGCACGGCTCTGCTGTTTGGTGTCTACCTTCAGCCTCGTACATTCCTGAGCCTAGGGAAAGGGTGAAGACCCAGGCTTGCTGATTGAGCCTGCATGTGACGTCGGATGAAAAAGCTCAAGGAAGAGAACAGAGCCTGTTGATTAGAAAATGGGACTTTTTCATTTCTGGGAAAAGAGAAGATACTCAGAGATGGAGCACGGCAGTGCTGGCAGTCTCTTGTCCAGCCACTGCCTTCCCGCCCCACCCCACCGAGCTTAGCTGCTGAGTCATGTCCAACTCTTTGCAGCCCCCTGGGCTGTAGCCCACCAGGCTCCTCCGTCCATGGGCTCTTCAGGCAACAATACTGGAGTGGGCTGCCATCCCTCCAATCAGACAGGCCTTGCCATGTCCATCCACCTCTCATAGGCCCTTTAAATGTCCAGCACATAACAAGCAAGCGCATTAAAGAACTTTGAGAAGATGAGATTCAAAGTCAATGAAAGTAGTGAAAGTGACATTCACTGTCACGTCCAGCTCTTTGTGACCCCATGGGCTGTGGCCCACCAGGCTCCTTCGTCCATGGCTTCTCCAGGCAAGAACACTGGAGTGGGTTGCCATTCCCTTCTCCAGGGGATCTTCCCCACCCAGGGACTGAACCCAGGTCTCCTGCATCGTAGGCAGAGTCTTCACTGCCTGAGCCACCAGAAGGCTGGCCAAAGAAGGCAACGGCATGAGATGTGAGTGACTGGCCTCCAAGCCAGGCTCATGAAGGGCGGGAGGCATTTACCACTTAGACCCAGACGGAGACAGACGTGCGAGGCGCCTTGGGTCAGCCTTCAGAGAGAGGTTGTAATGAACTGGCCGCACGTCGTCATTTTGATAATCACAGAAATTAGAGGAGGAAATGAGAGGCCTGGCAGGCCGTCCAGTTCATCAGTGGCCTGCACTGCACAGGTCTCTGGTGGGTATCTTTTGGAGGGTTTCACGACATTCCTGGCTGAAATGATTATCGTGCCTAGAGAAAATTAGGGGTCAGTTCACACTTGCTCCTTTGCTTCTCTTGTCTAAAAGGTCATCGTCCAAATTCTTCTCTTTTCATCTGCAGCTGCTTCTTAGAAACAGAAGTGAAGTGTCAGCACTAAGATGTCATAATCTATTTTATTCTATTTAAGCAAGGTTTCATCAGGACAGTCTGGAGAACGCAACAGGAACAGCAAGATATAAACCTTGAAACTTATCGGAAGTTTATTTTGTGTTCACGCTGCATGCCCAGCACAGGTCAGTAGGGAGACTTGTTCATCATGACTGAGATCTTACTACCAAGGAAGATATTTCTGTCTGTCCTTCTACATTCACCACAGGAAGAGCTAGAAGAAAGTAGATTGAACATGGGCTTTGAGAGTGTCTTCATGGAAGTGACACACATCACCTCTGCTCCTGTTTTGCTGGCATGTTGTTTGACCACAGACTCGCCATATGGCCCACCCATGTGCCGGGAAGGGAGAAGAACCAGACACATCTGGGGGCAGCAAGAATGACTACCACAAGAAGGAAACCCACTGCAAGTGCTCCACAGTCCCCTCGATCTCTACGGCCACGTGATGGAGAAAATAGGATTCTGTGGAGTCTGGCAAATGGCTTCCACGTACATCAGTCATATTTACTGAGTGCCGAGTTGCAGAGACAAGGGAGTCACTCAGTGATAATAGTCATGTTTCAAAAAACAGAGGCAAAAAAAATGTAAGTCAGTAGATAAACCATGCAATGGAAATGTTATGAAGCAACAGCCTAAACACCCATTAACAGAGGAATGGATGAAAAAGAGGGGGCGCATATATATATATACACTCTTACACACACTCTCACACACACACACTCATGCACACACACACACTCACACACACTCACACACACTCTCTCACACACACTCATGCACACACACTCACACACTCATACACTCATGCACACACACACTCTCACACACACTCATGCACACACACACTCACACTCACACACTCACACACTCACGCACACGCACACACACACACTCACATACTCATACTCACACACACTCTCACACACACTCACATACACACACTCACACACGGTGTATTCCTCAGCCACAAGAAGGAACAAAATGGGTCATTTGTAGCAATGTGGATGGACCCACAGTCTGTCACACAGAGTGAAGTCAGAAAGAAAAAAAATATCTTGTATATTAACACAGTTACTTACAGAATCTAGCAAGATGCACTGCTGAATCCATTTGCAGGGCATGAATAGAGACTCAGACACACAGAATGGATATGTGGATGTCGGGCAGGGAGGAAGGGTGGGTTGAGTTGGGAGATTCCGTTCCGTTTAGTCGCTCAGTCGTGTCTCACTCTTTGCGACCCCATGAATCGCAGCACGCCAGGCCTCCCTGTCCATCACCAACTCCCGGAGTTCACTCAGACTCACATCCATTGAGTCCGTGATGCCATCCAGCCATCTCATCCTCGGTTGTCCCCTTCTCCTCCTGCCCCCAATCCCTCCCAGCATCAGGGTCTTTTCCAATGAGTCAACTCTTCGCATAAGGTGGCCAAAGTACTGGAGCTTCAGTTTTAGCATCATTCCTTCCAAAGAAATCCCAGGGTTGATCTCCTTCAGAATGGACTGGTTGGATCTCCTTGCAGTCCAAGGGCTTCTCAAGAGTCTTCTCCAACACCACAGTTCAAAAGCATCAATTCTTCGGCGCTCAGC
>SJXQ01010940.1:95276-108178 GCA_006408695.1 Aepyceros melampus | reverse complement strand
CCCATCACTTCATGGGAAATAGATGGGGAAACAGTAGAAACAGTGTCAGACTTTATTTTTTGGGCTCCAAAATCACTGCAGATGGTGACTGCAGCCATGAAATGAAAAGACACTCCTTGGAAGAAAAGTTATGAGCAGCCTAGATAGTATATTCAAAAGCAGAGACATTACTTTGCCAACAAAGGTCCATCTAGTCAAGGCTATGGTTTTTCCAGTGGTCATGTATGGATGTGAGAGTTGGACTGTGAAGAAAGCTGAGCACTGAAGAATTGATGCTTTTGAACTGTGGTGTTGGAGGAGACTCTTGAGAGTCCCTTGGACTGCAAGGAGATCCAATCTGTCCATTCTAAAGGAGATCAGCCCTGGGTGTTCTTTGGAGGGAATGATGCTGAAGCTGAAACTCCAGTACTTTGGCCACCTCATGCAAAGAGTTGACTCATTGGAAAAGACTCTGATGCTGGGAGGGACTAGGGGCAGGAGGAGAAGGGGACGCAGAGGATGAGATGGCTGGATGGCATCACCGACTCAATGGACATGAGTTTGAGTAAACTCCAGGAGTTGGTGATGGACGGGAGGCTTGGTGTGATGCAATTCACGGGGTTGCAAAGAGTCAGACAGGACCTAGTGACTGAACTGAACTGAATGTCCAAAATACATAAAGAATTTGTACAACTCAACAACAACAAACAACCCAATGAAGAACTGGGAAAAGGAGATGAAGATATTTTTCCCAAAGAAGAAAATGACCAATTTTTTTTTAAAGGAATGTAGCATAGATCAACTATTTGTTATTGTTCAGTCATTAAGTCATGTCCAACTCTGCAACCCCACAGACTGCAGCATACCAGACTTCCCTGTCCTACTATACTTCAATTTAAAATAAAATTTAAAAAAATGCAAGCACACACAAAAGTCTACAATATTGATGGTGACCATCTCTAGGTGGAAAGATTGAGTCTTGAATTTTTGTTGCTATTGCTTCTTCAAATCATCTGAAATTCACTACCAGGAAAACTTATTGCTTTTGTGCTGAGGAAGCGTTGGAAAAAAAGAGTTGATTGGCTTGACCGTTCCCAGTGCTCTTTTGGGTTCTCCCAGTATCTTGATTCTTCAGCCCCAGCTTTGCAGAGCTCAAGACTTCACACAGGCAGCAAAGTAGGACACAGCAACCAAGAGACAGCGGGACTCTGCAAGCCCAGAGGTTTGCCTAATCTTGTCTGTTGCGCAGACCCTCCCTCCAGAATCTCACTGGGAGAAGCCCCTTTGACGCTCACCCGCACAACCAGCGGTGCTGTATACTGCCGGCATCAATCACTGGTTTCCCAGGACAGCCCTCTTGGTGACTCTCAGAACAATTTAAGACCTGCACATAGTCAACTCAGGTCTCGAGTGCATAGGAAGTCAGGAGGGGTGCTCCCTTGGGACCTCCGCTCAGTCTGTTCCCTGGGGCTGAAGTTGGGACTGTTAACAAGCTGCCCTCTCTCCCCTCACTCATACCTGGAGGGTTACTGGGGAGAGAGGCATCTGGCTGCTCCCCCAAAGCTGCAGAATGAAGCTTCCCTCCCAGGTCAGCTGCTTCCCTCCCAGGTCAGCACCATGCGGCCTCCACTGACAGCACTGTGACGAGATTTAATGAGTCCTATCAAATCTGGGGCAGATATTTTCATGAATTTTAAATAGAAAGATGGCTTAAAGTCGACTTCTTGTTTGGGACTGATGACGACAATGTTTGAAAGGTCACTTGCGAGCATCTCTAGTGTCTAGCTGATTATTGCAGTCACCTGGGGAACCTGAAAGATGAGACAGATTTCTCGGCTCTGAAGCCCATCATCACCCAGTAAGCCAGAGATGCTAGAGGCACTGGCCGGGAGGGTGAGACGACCCTTCTTTTTTCACCCTACACTCGGCAGCATCTTTTGCAATTTTTTTAAGCAAACATGCATTCACCTGGTAATTCAGAAAACATAAGGAAGAAAAAACAAACCATCCTGAAAATTATCCCAACAGATTTGCCTATTCAGGTGGGGAACTTAAAGAGCAATCTCACACGCTGAAACTCATCTATTTGGCTGCCTTGAAAAGACAGTGGACAATGCAAGGTTAGTAATTCCTAATTTTAGTATCAGGAACAGTCTTCTTCACATGAGCTTAACAATGGCCCAAGTGGTAAAGAATCTGCCTGCAATGCAGGAGACATAGGAGATGCGAGTTCCATCCCTGGGTAGAGAAGATCCCCTGGAGGCAGAAATGGCAACCCACTCCAATATTCTTGCCTGGGAAATCCCAGGGACAGAGGAGCCTGATGGGCTACAGTCCATGGGATCACAAAGATTCAGACATGACTAAGCATGTGATGAATGGTGCATTTTTATCTAAATAATAATGCTCAACAGGTAGTACAGAAACAAGTAGCATCAGAATTCCCAGTGATACTGATCAAAATCCAGATTTCCTGGGCCCCACCTCCAGGCTTATGGGACCAGAAATTCTGGGGATGGGGGGCAATATTAGAACATTTTAAACATGCATCCCAAGAGATTCTTGTGCAGAAGGAAATTCAAGAACAACTGGAGAGCATACTGACCCTTCACAGGCAAGGCAAATAGGACCACTTACTTGCCCAAGGTCACATGGGGTAACTGGGAGATCCTTCATGCTTCCCCACTTCCCAAGAACCTGCAGAACGACAGGGTGGCACAACTGCCCAAGAGTTTGCTGGAATCACGTCCTGTAAAGTTCCCTAGCTCATAGCTCACCCAGAAGCTTCTTCCAAGTGACAGAGACTAAGCATCCGATGAGGAAGACAAACGAGAAGGAAGCTCTTTCCCCCATGAGCCAGATTCTTCCAGAAATTGCACTCCCCTTGGACTGTGAGGAAGTCTTTTCAGATGCACCATGGGGAATGTTTTCTGGAAGGTGGGTTCTCCCAGGTGACTGAAGCCCTCATGAGGTCAGTTTTGGGAGTCCAGACTCAACAAGAAGATGAGATGTGCTTGCACTTGGCAGGAAGCTTGGTGGCAAGTCTCACAGCTTAGGAATGGGTCAGGCGAGCAGGAACACGGGCGCTTAGTCACCTGAACCGCTGCCGGGACCGCCTGCACTAGGCACACGGCTGCCCAGGTGCTCAAGAGCCATGCAGTGGATGAATGTTTGGACAAAGTAAGATGCTCCAGCTTCCCTCCCCCAATTACACTCCAATTAAAAATAAATAAAAAGAAGAAGAAAAGAAATCACCTGTCAACTTGCAGGACCTCAGCCACCACCAACTTGAAGCTGTGACCGAGGTGGCTCTCCCCACCCACAGTTTATCAGACCTCAGAACTACTGTCCTGACCCGCGGAGGGAGACATTTTCCACCAGCCAGCCCAAACTGGGGGTGGGGGTGGGGTCTCAGAGGCACAAACACAGTGGAGCTATAGAAGATTTTTGAAAAACAGTTGTCCTCGAAAACCTACACGTATAGATTCGTAGCTAACCTGTTAAGCTTTTCAGGAAGCTGTGCGCTAGCTCACAAGAAGCAGGCTGATGCTCATGGAGAACGTTTCCTTCACCTTCCCACTCTAGGGTCACTGGGGGCTTTTCACAAACTGGATCGGACCAGACACCTGAGCTCTGAACAGGTGAGCTATGAAGGGCGCTGAATCATCAGACACTGACTCACGGGTACACAGGCCTCAGGCCCCAACTTCCCATAACCAAGACATTCTTTATTTTGGAGGGGCATTTATTTTTAAAACTTATTTTATATTGGGGTATAACAAATAACTGTGTTGTGACAGTTTCATGCATCCATCCACCCCCAAACCTTTCCACTCAGGCTGCCACATAACTCGGAGAAGAGTTTCCTGTGCTATACAGTAGGTCCTTGTTGGCTATCCATTTTAAATACAGCAGTTAAATTCACATTTTGAGGAAAAATAGAGTTTGGAGGAATTGCTGCTACTGTAATAAATAATTATAATAATCAGTTTATCATTAAAACACTTAAATCTCTTTATAACAAGATATCTAAGCCTCAACAGATGACCTGCCTATATTTTAACCAAAATAAAGTTCCAAAAGAAATACAAATCTTTTCTATGTAGTTCCTTAAAACAAACAGCTTGAAATATTTGCCTTTGGGGCAAAAAGAAAGTACAGGAACGTCTCCTCTCTGTGATGACTCTTGCTGTTCAGTCATGCCCAACTCTTTGTCACCCTATGGACTGTAGCATGCCAGGCTTCCATGCTTTGCTGTCTCCTGGAGTTTGCTCAAATTCTGTCCATTGAGTTGGTGATGCTATCTAGCCATCCCATCCTCTGCCACCCCCCTGTTTTGCCTTCAGTCTTTCCCAGCATTGGGACAAAACATTCTTTAGAAATAAGAAATGACAGAGATGATTTAGGAAAGGAAGTCTCTCTCTTCTACCACTAACCTGTGAGGCACTTTTCCGCAAAGTAGGCAAAGGAATTTTGTTTTTTTAATCTTGCTTTTTTGTTGTTGATATCTATTTTTATTCTCATTTTTAAAAAATCAAACAAAATGTTTAAATTGGACTATAGTTGATTTACAATGCTGTGTTAGATTCAGGTATGCAGCATAGCTATACACCTACATGAATCTATTCTTTTTCAGATTCTTAACCCTAACCCTTATCAGTCTTTCAGTCAGTTCAGTTGCTCAGTCGTGTCTGACTCTTTGCAACCCCGTGAATCGCAGCACGCCAGGCCTCCCTGTCCATCACCAACTCCTGGAGTTCACTCAGACTCACGTCCATCGAGTCGGTGATGCCATCCAGCCATTCATCCTCTGCGTCCCCTTCTCCTCCTGCCCCCAATCCCTCCCAGCATCAGAGTCTTTTCCAATGAGTCAACTCTTTGCATGAGGTGGCCAAAGTACTGGAGTTTCAGCTTTAGCATAATTCCTTCCAAAGAACACCCAGGGCTGATCTCCTTTAGAATGGACTGGTTGGATCTCCTTGCAGTCCAAGGGCCTCTCCAGAGTCTTCTCCAACACCACAGTTAACACAAAATACTGAATATAGTTCCTTGTGCTATACATTCAGCCCTTGTTGGTTTTCTGTTTTATGCATAGCATTGTGTATATGTTAATGCCAAGCTCCTAATTTATTTCTGTCCATATCTATTTTTAAAGGAAAAGGGATTGTTTTTTAACCAAAGATACTTCCATCAGAAGGCTGTCATAATACACTTGTTAGAATATGACAGTTTACTGTCTTCTGCTAGAAAGCTATGGAAATAGAAACGCAGTCCCATGGCGTCTGTGGCAGATGCGGCACACTCCTGAATAGCGCCGTGCACAGCCCCCACGACGGCCCATGGGCAGCCCGGGATCATGCTTCACGGTTTCAACAGCACTTGACCTTGAGGGAATACTATACTGAAAGCAACGAGGAGGTCACGTACAGCAGGTTGCTGTTTCAAAGCTCTTAGGTTGTTGGGCTCAGCAAACACTAACCCCACACTCTGCTTTTCAGACGGCAGGATTTCCACCCAGAAAGTGAAGCAGCATTCACAAAGAGGTCTGCAACTTGTAGCCGTGATGAAGGGCAGATTCAGAATTTACAGAATATGGGTCACGCAGCAGGTGCACAGGAAGGTGTGACTGTTTATTCAGTAGAAAATGGATGCACCCAAACCCCACGAGAAGGCTCCTGCCTTATTTCCTAACAAACGTGGCCTTTCTCAGAAAATCATGGATGACTTCTGCGATTCTCCCCAATGTCAACACGTGGCATTGTGCCAGTTTCTAGTAGTAAGGGAGGATCTGGTATTTTTTCATTTTTAAAAACCAGTTCAATCAAGAAAAGGCAATTTTCAAGCTAGGACCTTTTAACGGCTTTTATAGATTCCATAACCTGAAGCTCCAATACTTTTGCCACCCGATATGAAGAGTCAACTCACTGGAAAAGACCCTGGCATTGGGAAAGACTGAGGGCAGGAGGAGAGGGAGGCGACAGAGGGTGAGATGGCTGGATGGCATCACCGACTCAATGCACATGAGTTTGCGCAAGCTGCAGGAGATGGTGCAGGACAGGGAGGCCTGGCGTGCTGCAGTCCATGGGGTCGCAAAGAGTCAGACATGACAGAGCGACTGAAGAGCAAACGGGTCCCATAGTTCCCTTTATGGATGCTCATAAAATACTGTCTCATCTTCTCACAAGTGGGTAAAAGGACACAGTCCCAGCTTCACAGAGATGAGCCCCAGTGCTTCTGAGGTTGCTCCTAAAGGTCGAAGCCCCCCAGGGCCTCCGGTTCTGAGGCTGACTCCTTGGGCAGAGGGAGCTGGACATGGCTTCCTTCCAAGTCTGGACACAGCGCCCGTGGATTACCGAAATGTGGGCTTCCCCTCTCCCCAGAGAGAGAGCACCAGACTATTACAGCAGCATTTCTCTCCCAGTCAAGCTAACGGAGAAACAGAAGGGCAGAACCCAGTGCACGTTCTGATGCCGCCCGTAGTTCAGAAAGTCACACTGATGTAAAGGGGCTGGGATCTTCACAATATAATCCCTTTACCTGCAGAGAACTGGCCTCGACACCAGTGAGAGAGGAGAAAAAAACACAATACTTGAACAGAAACCAGGATCGATTTCCCTCCTTCCTACTTGATTGTCATATCAGATAGCAAAGCGATTCTACCATTTGCTTTTTCTCGGGTTTGGGTTGAATTTGTTTTTATCCTTGTGCGTTACTTCTTTGACCAAATGCTTCTTATGCCTGGAGTTGCTGTTTTTTTCACCGTGGCTGGGGTGGGGTGAGAGAAAAAACATGATACCTTTTCACTGCAGTGTTAAAAAAACGCTCACACTCAAAGTGAAAGCCAAGCATTTTTAAATGAAACACTCATGACTGCATGTGTTTCTAAATAGCGAAGGAACTGAGAAGAAAAGAGCCGTACACAACTGACAAAGAAGCTGGGTCCGTTCACGTAAACTTAGAACAGAATCAAAGCCCCCTGATCCCAGCCCCAGAGCAGAATCACGCAGGCTGGCCGTCGCTGTTGGAAACAGGATAACCGTCCAGTCAGATCCACAGGCTGCAGAGTACAAAATGAGGGAAACTGTCATGTCACTCGCACCTAAAGGTCCCTCCTGACCTGAGGATTCAGTGGAGATGCAGGCCTTGAATTCCGTGGCCAAAGCTAGCAGCCCTCTTTGCTGCGTGGTGACAGCCTATCCCGGATGGGAAAGCCATAGCTTTGCCAGGTGATGGCCACTTCCACACACAGACACCGGAGCCCATCGCGAGTGTGACGAGCTGCAGCCTCGCTGAGTGCACAGGTCAGTGGACCCCCGACATCCAGAAATGGGCGGCAGGCCTGGTCTTGCTTGCACCATTCCCTTCCCTCTGGAAGGCCAGAAAGGAAACCCGCCCAACAGACGGATCATTTCAAGCCATGTTTCCCTCTCGTCCTGAAGGAAAAGAAAGGAATGCAAAAATAGCGACCACCTGCATTCATCCCCTGCCTGTTCTGCCCCGTGTTGATTGTACCGTGACATCCAAGCTGAAACATGAGACCCACCAAACAAAAGGAGAAAAAGAAGAAAACAACTACGAACCAGAGAGACACCGCCCTCAGCCCTCAGGCACGACAGCTGCGTGTCAGAGCCCCTCATCCTCCCAGGGACGAGCAGACTGAGAGCCTCGGAGGTTTCCTCAAAAACCCCAGCCCCGGAAAGTCAGGGGGTCAAAAGCTATGTTCTCAAGGTAACCCCGTGGGAAATAAAGACTTCCTCAGCTCAGTGCCTATGATGATACATTTCCTCCATTAAATAAATATCAACAATTGGACCAAAAAATTGTTGAGAAAGCCTTCTGCCCTTGGATGAATTTTAAACGTACTTTCCACCTCCTGGAAATTGCTCACATCTTGGATCCTTCTGAATATATTCCCCCATTCTCTCTCTGTCACACACACACACACTTTATTAAGCTGAACACTGTCTTCTGAAGCCAAAAGCCAAGTGCCCTTAGACACAGGGCCTACAATCGCCGGAGAAGGGTCGCTTCAGTCATAAAGAAAAGCAAGCTGTGCCTACACCTTTATTTCTGGAGGAATGCTGACGAAATGAGGCCTGTCGCCGAGGCTCTTCTTTCCCCAACAAGGCCCCGTGTTCATGGTGACTCACCTCCATCTCAGGCCGGGTCTCTCCCCGCTGCTCGAGGTGTGGTCCTCCGGCAGCCCTTCCACGGCCTTCCCGGCACAGCCCGCAGCCCCGGCTCCGGCCTTCAGTGTGGAGTCGGGCTGAGTGTGCTCACTGTCCCCGGCTCCCCGCGTTAGAACAGGGAGGATCGTAAAAGTGCTTAGACTGGAGGCTCGCTGCAAAGAGAACACCCGCTCTAAGGATCACCTGGGGATCTGGCAGGTGGTCTTCGGGTTTTCTTTGAAGATACAGCCTCCGTAAACCATGCGGGTGGGAGGGGCAAAGACCTCGTTAAAGGTGCAGCTGCCGATTCAGCAGGTCTGGGGAGCCTCAAACCTCCCTGGGTTTCTAAGAAGCCTCGGTGATAAGGGCACTATCGGTCCGTAGAAATACACTTAGTTTTTAACTTTTTATTTTGTATTGGGATATAGGTGATTATCAATATTGCAATAGTCTCACGTGAACAGAGAAGGGACTCAGCCATGCACCTACATGTATCCCTTCTCCTCCAAACTCCTCTCCTTCCAGGCTGCTGCATAACACTGAGCAGCATTCCCTGCTGCCTGAAGACAGGGGGTTAAGCAGTGACTGTGGACTGGTAAAGCCTGCGAGCCTCAGTCAGAAGACGAAGTAGAAACCACACTCCTGGTGAGGTTTCTAGCTGTGTTTACTGTCTGCTGCGGCTGCTAAGTCACTTCAGTCGCGTCCGACTCTGTGAGACCCCACAGACGGCAGCCCACCAGGCTCCGCTGTCCCTGGGATTCTCCAGGCAAGAACACTGGAGTGGGTGGCCATTTCCTTCTCCAATGCATGAAAGTGAAAAGTGAAAGTGAAGTCGCTCAGTAAGTCTCCGACTGTTCGTGACCCCATGAACTACAGCCTACCAGGCTCCTCCATCCATGGGATTTTCCAGGCAAGAGTACTGGAGTGGGTTGCCATTGCCTTCTCTGGTGTTTACTGTCTAAGGAGCTCTAACAAAAGCAGCTGTTACCACTTCTATAAACTCAGTACCTAGCAAAGCATGTAACACATTATAAGGATAGTTTAACCAATGTTGGTTGAATCTGCTGCTGCTGAGTCGCTTCAGTCGCGTCCGACTCTGTGAGACCCCACAGACGGCAGCCCACCAGGCTCCCTGGTCCCTGGGATTCTCCAGGCAAGAACACTGGAGTGGGTGGCCATTTCCTTCTCCAATGCATGAAAGTGAAAAGTGAAAGTGAAGTCGCTCAGTAAGTCTCCGACTGTTCGTGACCCCATGAACTACAGCCTACCAGGCTCCTCCATCCATGGGATTTTCCAGGCAAGAGTACTGGAGTGGGGTGCCATTGCCTTCTCTGGTGTTTACTGTCTAAGGAGCTCTAACAAAAGCAGCTGTTACCACTTCTATAAACTCAGTACCTAGCAAAGCATGTAACACATTATAAGGATAGTTTAACCAATGTTGGTTGAAGATATGTATTCCAAGAGTAAAAGCAGTAACTTGCTGAAGAAAAAGTAGACACTCAGCTATCCGGGTATCTAGAAACCAAAAAGAATGGGGAAAACAGCTGTAAATCCAAAAATGGAAAACAAGAAAGAATTAAAAATTTAACAAGATAACCAGGCTCTAACAGAATCCAAGACCACAAGGATACCCCAAAAGCATGTGGAATCAAGGAGATCCTATGCACAAGCTCCTTCTTTCCTTCAGTTCATTTTCTTGGGATTCTAGCTTGGGAAAATGCTTGCTACAGAAAACTGCTTGCTTTTGCTGATCAATAGATCAAGGAACAGCCAAAGGAGATGAGGCACGTCTAGGAAGGGAGTGCACCGGCATTAATGGATGCAGACAGGCCAGCGTGAGCCCTGTGCTCAACTACCATTTCTGTGGACCGAGCAATTTCTGAAAAGTATTTTCAAGCCGTAGCACATGTGAGGAGCATCTGGCTCCATTTATGGAAACACTCTGACGCCAGTGCCTCCTGATTTTCACCTGGCCCACTCAGACTCAATCCTCTTCCTTTTACCGTTCCAATCTTAATACCCTCCCTACTGCCCTGTTTGGCCTGTGTGCCTGCTGCAAACTAAGTCACTTCAGCATGTCCAACTCTTTGCGACCCCATGGACTGTAGCCTGCCAGGCTCCTCTGTTCATGGGATTCTCCAGGCAAGAATATTGGAATGTGTTGCCATGCCCTCCTCCAGGGGATCTTCCCAACCCAGGGATCAAACCCGGGTCTCCTGCATTGCAGGTGGATTCTTAACCATCTGAGCCACCTGGAAAACCCTTAGGAATTAAAGTCAAGCTCTTTGCCAGTGTTCTTCTATGTTCAGAAAAATAAGGGCAAGCCCCAAAGCTTGGCCATAAATCTATTTATAACAGATACTCTACATCAGTCTACTTTGTTAAGCACCAAACTTTCTCTGTCTTATCACAGGTATCTCTTGGAAATCCCCAATACTCTTAAGTCATTTTGCCAAAACAATGACTAATAGCATATTTATTCAAGTACAGTTCACTCTTTTGCAATGTAGAGACACAAACCCTGCACACAGAGAGCTGCAGGGAAGGTCACGCGAGACCAAGCACACTGGCAGAGGACGCAGGTCAGATGACAGTCCCGTGTGCAGGGCTCTTTCCCTCGTTACAGTCACCGAGGAGGGAAGCTCTTTGACGGAATGCCAGCTGCGGGATAAGTTGCCAAGCACAACATTGCGGATGCACTGCCAGTATCTCAGATAATTCTTCTTGGGAAGAGAACCTCTTCCTGTGATGAACGGATGTTTTGACGTGGTGATTAATCACAATTATACTGGGGAGCTGCCTGCGCGTTTCCCCCCACAGAACCCCACAAGAGCCCCCCAATGCCACAGACTACAAAAGGGGGCACCCAGATTTGTTTTAATTGACAACCGACCAGGAAGTTGAGCCAAATCTCCGGAGGAGACATCTGTCATTATAGTTCCTCCTGAAAAGAAATGGGGCTTCTGCTTGCCCGTTAGTGCTGAACAGGGGGCAGAGCTCTTCCTCAAGTCTTTTGTTTGAAAACATTGATCTTTATTTGCACCACCACTCATTCATTCACGGAGCCCTTCCGTGGATCTTTCAAAGCCTAACTTCCTAACAGCAAGTCATTCTGAAAGGAGACTTTCCTAAGTTCATTGATCCTCTTTTTCCAAGCTCACAACTCCTGAATCTGGACAAATTAAACATGGTAAAGATTTCCTATGCCAGGTGAGGGACATTCTCTAGAAATCCAGAAAGCTTTTTTTCAGCTCCAAGACCAAGAAATGAGAGAAAGGAAGAAAGGACGGGGTGGGGGAGGGAGGGAGAGAGGGTTGGTAAGAGAGAGGGAATAAATCATGTAAGATCCAAATTTCCAAAACTGAAAGGACCAAACAATTCAACTAACATATATTAATCTTTATTCTGTAACAGAGACATAAATAATTTTATGAATTCATATGACCTGTACAAAAGACAAAATAAGACATTGTACTAAGTTCAGATATGGAATATCTGGATTTACTATTAGCTGAACAAATAAATCTAAACAATTTTAGGAGTTAAGGCAAAACCAGATGATACTTCAAACACAACAGGAGGTTTGAAAAATAGATATAATTAAAAACAAGGGCATCCTATCTCCAGTTAATAAAGTAGTCATGTCTAAGGAAACAAAAATCCCTTAGGTTTTTAATAAAGTGGCTATTATCAATCATGTTAATTAAAATGAGCAATAAACTATAAGATTTCCGTGGAGGAGAGCTGTTTTGCGTAGGTTTGAGGATTGAGCACTGAAGACTTCGGATATGCAACTTTTTCTGTGCTAGATTTATGATCTATTCTTCCTATTAGAAAATATAATTTGGAAAATATGACTCTTTCACATATATAATTAAAATACAACTATGAAGCATTCTTTTTTTTTTTTAAGGGAAGTCGTGTGGGTGATCTCATAGAGTAAGTTTGCGGGCAAGCCATTACCCTATTTGTTGAGAAGACACAGTCAGAAATTACCTTGAGAGAACTGCACAGACTAACCCAAAGGAATAAAAACAAGTGTAACCGGTATATGGACACAGCACACGGTTCTTTGGCAGGATCACGCGAGTCGTTGACTGAAGTCAGAACTTTACATACAGAGTTCTCTAATTCTCTGACTCGGTTGCCGGTCTTTGAAAACTAAATAAATAAAATGCCACATCTGCAACAAATTCAGTGATTCCAGAAAATTAAATTCAGGATAAATCTTGCAGACAGCTTTGAATTGTTACACTTAAGCATAGATGTATATCAACTGTTTTGAGTCCCAATCCGAGTACACTGAAACACACACAAAAATAATCTGTGGAGCTCGGTACTGGCTCAGCAGGCCTAGCATCCTTAGGAGAATACACATTCGCCCGCAAGAAACCAGTGAAGACGTCAATCCGGCGAAGCGGAAGGATCCTCAGGAAGTCAGGGGTGGACGCGCATCACGGGGACCTCGGACCCTACAGGGGGAACACCAGGAAGCCGGAGAACGTGGAGTACTGCCAGCCTCCGACCAGGTTCCCTTTCTCCAGTTTTAGGTAAACCTTGTCCTCCTTGTCCAGGTAGAGCAGGACCCCGTTCGTGGCGGCCTCGCGTGTCACGTCTTTATCCCCGGCGAAGGCAGATATGACTGGCTTTCCGTTTAACATCAGGTTAACCTATAAGGAACAAAGCAAGACACCGAAGAGCTCTCTCTAAAGTCAAGTGAATGAATGAGACAGATTCACGGTTATAGAGAACCAG